>CAUYSK010042601.1:0-12556 GCA_963575035.1 Avahi laniger | reverse complement strand
TCAGTTGTCATGCATCCCCTCCCTGGGAATCTCACCAACCAGGGAAGATTAACTGGAATCACAGGACAGGGGCCTGGAGGCTGACACCAGCCCAGACACACTGTCACCTATTCTTCTGAGGGCTGCTCAGAGACAACTTTTCTTACCTGAGAGACTTTTTATCTGCGTAACAAGGCAACGTTTATTCACCATACAGTTTTTTCTCTCACTGTCCCATAACTTGTGTCATCACCACCCCCCAGAAACCCTGAGCCCCTGTTCCTTTCTGGAGCTCAGGATACTATATAAGCTTCAATCATCGGACCTCTCTTCAAGTGATATTTTGTGGGACTCCCATGTGTACATAACTAAATATGGTTTTTCTCCTGTTGATCTATCTTATGTCAATTTCACTCGTAGCCAGGCCAAAGCAACTGGAGCAGAAGAGGGAGGCCATTTTCTGCTCCCGTAGAGAAGCAAGGTCGATCATATACTCCTGGGGCCTTCAGGGACCTTCAGTTCTCACTTCTGAGGTCTGGCTGCTCCATTTTCTTGCTGTGGGGAACTAGCCTGTTATTTTTAGTCTATGACAGTAGCCCACAATGTTTTGAATGGATGCGGGTCAGCTACTCACTTACCACCTTGATATAAACCTGTAATGAAAGCAAGTCTCAGGCCAAATTCTGTCCCACATACAGACAGCCATTTATTAAGCAAATATTCATGAGCAATTGGGCACAGAGGATTTTATACAACCTGCTCTGTAGGTTCTATGAAGTCCCAGCACATGCTGTTTTAAGTGATACAACTACTACATGGCTCCCCCATGACATGAATGGTCCACTGGAGAAGAGCAAACATTTCAGAGGCCGGACTTCACTACCTTTGTGATCAGCAGTGGGCAACCAGAAACCCTCTTAAAGCAGCATCTGGACACAGGAGTGGTTCAGGGTCACGCGTCTAGCACCAGCCTTATGGGTGCATGCTGAAGGCCTTGCTGTTCAGGCAAATGTGAGGAGAACCTCTCGAATACTTTAGCGTATTCACATATCTTGACTATCTTTAATGTCATCAGTGAAGGCCCTTTTCTATCATTTTCTCATGCTAATTACCAAGTCACTAATTTCACCAGGAAAAAAATCAATTTCTGATATTCATTGTGCTGATTAGCAAAATACCTGTTATGGATCAAGATACAGATTACTCAGGTACTTGGAGGGGTCACCTTGGGTAGCCCTTCTGATACAATGCTAGCTGACAGCCCTACAGAAGCTGCAGATTGCCCCTAGAATTGAAGCTGAATCTAACTAGCAAGCGCACAGCATTACACTGTTGATGTTGCAGTATCTTTAAGTAAATTGTAGACATTAAGACATTTGCTGTGGCCTGGGAGGAAAAAAACCAATTATTTTCATAAAGAACAGTAGAAAGCGAGTCAATACCAGAACAGTAGTCCCAGGCTCTGTGACTGTTTCATCAGTCTCAACTTCTGTCTGGAAAAGAGACAATTAACAGGAGATATAACTGAAATCTGTGAAATTGTACTGGGGACTATAAATTCCTAAACATTCAAACAAGGGGAGATCCTTTTTACTCAACAGAAGTTATTTTGTTAATAATACAAGTAGAAGAAAATATTATTTCATATGGTTCTTATGGAACTAGTTATCCCCAAAGGTAGTTCAGGCTACAAATAAATAATTCATTCTGGGTTAAATCAAAGGTCATAAAGTGGCAGCCCACAAAAATGTTTCATTTGCCCAGAACAATTTTGCAAAATTACTGTATTTGATTGCCAGTACTTAAAAATCAGTTGCCATTCCCATAAAAAGCTGGATTTCTATCTTTTCTTGAAAAAAAAAAAAAAGAAATAGAAGATCTGGCAATACTAGGTCTACATTCCCCAATGATATCAGGCAGCTGGAATCGAGGAACCACTATACCCCGTAAAAGGCATTTCTTTTCCAGTTTGCAATAGTCCACACCATTCCCTATTACTTTCCAACACTGAGGCCCAGGGCCAGTTGCACTCCTTAATCCTGACCACCTGAACCTTGAAACATAGTCCTAGGTGGATTGTGGAATGAATTTCTACCTATGCTGCCTTGGGATGAGATGATATCCCTGCCTCAATAGACCCTTCATCAAAAGATGCCATGTCTTCATGCAAAGATAAACCACAAAATAGGAGAAGATATTTATAACACATATAGCTGCAAAGGAGTAGTAACCAAAATAATGCAAATAATTTCAACAAAGCAATAAGAAAAAGACAATCAATTGAACAGAAAAATGGGCAAAGAGATAAATAGCCAATTCATGGAGGAGTAAACAAGAATGACCTATGAACACAGCAAAAGATGCTCAACTCCACAGTAATCCAGACAATAAAAGCTTTTATCACAATAAAATATCATTGCACACTCATCATATTGGCAAAAATTTTACAATCTAACAATACTACCATCACCCAGAACTCTGTGCATCGCCAGTTGAGTTTCAATTGGCCCAGTCTCTTTGAAGAGTGGTTTAGAACTCTCTGGAGAAGCTGTTTGTCCAGAGTCCCAAAAGTTCCACTCCTGGGAATTAACCCTAGAGAAATATTTGCAGAAATTCATGAGACAGGTAAAAAAATGTTCATGACCATACTGTTTGTAATAGTCTCAAACTGGTAACAACCTAAATGTTTGTTAGCAGAATAAAGAAAGTATCACATATTCACACAATAGGGTAATATAGAGTTGCCACAAGCATCAACAAAAATGATTCCCAAAATACATTAGACAAAAGCAAGCTGCATAAGAAAACACACTATGACTCCATGTATGTAATGTAGCATGCAAAGCGGTACTACATATTTTTCCGGGATTCATGCATAAAAATGCACAGGAATAATAAATACCAAATTTAAAATATTGATTACCCTGTAAGGAAGAGGGAGGAATAAAATCAAAGCCAAGTCTGCAAAGGGCTTCGGCTGTATAAGAAGTGCTTTATTTCTTGAGTTGGGTGGGAAATACTATCTAGTTGTCTATTGTATTAGTCTTTATGCCTTTTGTATTTATTCAATATTACAAAACAAATTTTAAAATAAATGACATTTATTAATTTCTACCTTACAGTTTTCCTCTTTTATTTCAGAGTTAATAGAAACATTTCCCAGGCTTCATTAGTTTTCTGTTGCTGTATGAAAAATTATAAAAAATTTAGTGGCACGCAAATTTATTATCCTGTGGCCCTGGTCCCTCCTCTAGCATCTTCAAATCTGTCTCCCGCTCTGTCTGGTTTCCGTGGTCACATCTCTAACTCTGACCTTCCCATCTCCCTCTTATAAGGACCCTTTTGATTACACTGGGCTCACCCAGATAATCCAGGATAATCCCCTCACCTCTCAAGATCCTTAACTTAATCACTTCTACAAAATCCCTTTTGCCATGTAAGGTAACATATTCCCAGGTGTGGGGGATGAGGACATGGACATCTTGCAGGCGCGTTTTTCTGCCTGCCACATAGGCCGTAAACATGTTTCGGGCCCCAGTGCTGTGCCTATTGTGTAAAGTGGAAAAAACCCTGCCCTGTTTAGTTCCTAGTAACTATCTGAATTGGTTTCCCTGTCCTGGTAGAGACCCAGATGACCACAAAGCACCCAAAAGGTGAAACCCAGGGGTGGGAACGAGGGAGGGGGGAAGAAAGAAGAAAATCACGGAGGCTGGAAATTACCAGGCTGGAGAGTGGATCCGGAACTACTGAGAGTGGCTCTGAATTGGAACGGCTGGTCTCAAAATTCCTCAGAGCAGCCAGACTGATTACCCTAAAACATAACTCTGATGCTGTCACTCTCCTGTGTAAAGCCCCTTCATGGCTTCCCCTGGGACTTAGAATAAGGAATAAAGTCCTTAAAGTGGTCCTGAAAGAGGGTTTCTCAACCTCAGCACTACTGACATCTTGGGCCAGATAATTCTTTGTTGCCAGGGGCTGTCCTGTGCATCGCAGGGTGTTTAGCAGCATCCGGAGCATCCTCCCCACCCCCCACACACACACACTTGTGACAACCTTGCCAAATGTCCCCGGAGGACAAAATCGCCCTCAGTTGAGAAGCCCTGTCCTAGGACCTCCTACAAGGTTTGGCACCATCCATCTCCGTCCATCTCCCCACCTCTTAGCAGCACACAGCGCCTCCCTCCTGCCTCAGGGTTTCTGTATACAGTCCTCTCCCTGGACGGCCCCTCCCCGCCTCCTTTCACCTGGCAAGCTCTTCCTTCGTGTCCGTCCAGGCGCCCTCCCCTGCCCGCTCCAGAGCCCGCTGCTGGGCTGCAGCCCTGCTCCCCCGCCACGCGCCCCTCCATGCCTGCCGTGCCTTAGCTGCCTTCCTGTCACCTCCAGGAGGGCGGGAACTGTGACTGTCTTGTCCTCCTTCAGTGCTAGGGAGCAGCAGCTACTTGGTCCTCATTATCTCATGATTGGCAGATACTGTCACCTACACTATGTCTGTCCCACCTCAGATGCCCAGAACTGGAATTGGACCTTGAAGCCAGGTTAAGAACCCAAGGAAGTTCTGGGATTAATTGTCTGCTCCTTGTTGAGTCTGGACTGTGTTGGCTCCATTAAAGGTTAAACAGTAACTTGGTGTGTGATCTGAAAAAGAGCCTTTTCCTGAGGGCAGTGAGCTACACAGCAGGAATCTTCTGCCCCAGGGCTCCTGTTAAATTATGCCCTCCCTGGGGAAGGGCCAGTGCCTGAGGACCTGGCACCAGCCAGGGAAGGGAGTCACCCTGTAGAGGAGGACAGCCAGTGGGGAGAAGGCTGTCACCTGTCGGCTCAGGTACAACAGGACATTCATAAGCCAGCACTCCCCAACAAGAGACATCTAGACCCTGGAGAGGTTTCCTCTTGTCCACCCTAACCTGGCAAGGCAAAGACCTAACACACCACAGAAACTCAGCCAATGAGCAATGCATTACCTGATTAAAAAGTTGTAACCAAGATTGCATCCTGTGAACACACTGAAAGCCCAGCCTCGGGGTGATAGCAGCCAGAAATTCCCAGGACAGGAAGCCCAACCTCACTCCTCCTGGTGTTGGTGTTCACTGGTCTCTGCTCTTCCTCAGTCTCCCAGGGCGAGCCCTACCCCCTCTATAAGTTGCGATTCTCTGAATTGGACTTCCCAACTTTGGTCAACATGTTGACAAATATATTTCTTATATCATTATTCACTTAATATGTTTCTTTAAATATATATACCTTTCTCCATAATAAAAACAGTTCTTTTCTGATTATGCAACTAATGTATGTTCATTGTAAAAAAAAAAGACAAAAACACAAAAAAGTATAAGGAAGACAAAAATCACGTGTAATCCTACCACCCTGAGACAAACACCACCAATATTTTGATGACCCTCCTTTCCTACACGTTTTTATCCAAACGCACACATAAACGTGATTTTACATACATAATGCATACTTTTTTTCAAATAAATGTATTCAAAAGGAAATGCTGTATTGGCATCATTAATAGCAAGCTGCCATCATTTACAAGAATGAGAGGTAACTCCCCCGCAAATAAACACAATGAAAACAAAAAATGTGATTAAATATCTAATCAGATACCTCCTCAAGGCTCCAAAGCCTCAGGCCCAGTTTTTAAGTGATTAAAAGGGGGAATTGGCAAGTGTTGGGGGCTTTATAGTTTAGACTTTCTCCCAGATGCGATTAAAAGAGAGTTAAAAGAAGAAAAATATTCTCTACTTCTATTGTTATCTGAGTCCATGTCTGCGCAGTAGCTTAAACTATCTGGGGTGACCTAAGCACCTCCCACATTTTACGGGGAAGGCGGGGGGCAGACCCCACAAGTACCAGACCCAGCAGGGTCCACTCCTGACAGCATGGAGGAGAGAGGCCCTGCACACACCAGCCTCCTGCCCCAGAAGCCTCAGAAGACTATGAAGCCTCTAATGGCACCTCTGGGGCACAAGATCCCTGTCTTCATCCCCAGAGGTCTCACTCTGGCCGCCCAGGCCCAGGAACCCCTCCTAACACAGCCAGAGCTGTTAGGAGACTCCAGACTCCAGGCCTCCTTTTCCTCCTTCACAAAGGCTCTTCTGTACCAGGAACCAGCATTCCTAGTCAGGAGACCCAAAATCTCCTTCATGTGTCGGGGACTGCCAGTGGCAAGGGGGGCCTCCCCACCACAGCTGGGCTCCTGGAAGGTGAGAGCAGCAGCAGGGCCTGGCCAGCAGGGCGAGGGGAGCGAGGTGCCCAGGGTGCAGAATGTGACAAGGTGCTCACTCTCAGCTGCCAGCCATGAACTCACGTGGCCCCGAGAGCCGGGGCTGTGCCTGTCTCCCTCCCCTCGTCCTGGTCCTGGGCAGCCCAGCTGAGCCATGAACCATTCAATACATGTTGCTGGGACAACTGGGGACCCGTGTGGAGAAAGGTAAAACTGGATCCTTACCTTATGCCTTACAGAAAAATAAGTTCTATGTGCGTCAAAAGGTAAAAGAAAAACATGAAAACTTTTAGAAAATATAGAATAACTTTACGATTTGAGTGTAGAGAAGGATATCCTAAAAGATACCAAAGAACAAGCCATAAATTAAAATGTTGATGAATTAAAAGAACTAAAAATAGAACTACTATTCGATCCAGCAATCCCACTACTGGATATTTGCCCAAAGGAAAAGAAATCATTATACCGAAAGATACCTGTTAAAAAAAAGATACCCGCACTCGTATGTTTATTGCGACACAATTTACAACAGCAAAAACATGGAGCTAACCTATGTGTCCATCAACGGAGGACTGGATAAAGAAAATATGGTGTATATACACAATGGAATACTATTCAGCCATAAAAAGGATGAATTCACGTCTTTTGCAGCACAATTGATGGAACCGGAGGCCATTATCTTAAGTGAAACAGAAACAGAAAGACAAAAACTTATGTTCTCACTTATAAATGGGAGCTTGATAATATGTAGACTCTACATAGAGATAGAATCTAGAATGGTAGACAATGGAGATTCAGAAGGGTGGGGCGTTGGAGGGAGATGTATGATGAGAAATTACTTAATGGGTATAACGTACATAATTTGGGTGATAGATACACCTAAAGCCCTGACTTCACCACTATGCAATCTATCCATGTGACAAAATTACACTTGTACCCCTTAAATTTATACAAATAAAAGTTTTTAAAATAACAATAAAATTTTAGAAATGAAAAAATGTTGATAAACTATGTTATAGTTACCTATGATTATGTTTCTAAAGTCACTATAATAACCCAAGTTAAAAGTGAAAGTAAAAATTAGGAAAATACATTTGCATTGCACATGACTGACATAAGGTGCATATCCAGAATCTGTAGGGAAAAAAAGATTTTTAAAAAAACAAAGAAAAATAGACAAAAGACTGAACAGGAAACTCACGGAAGAGGAAACATAAATATCCAATAAATATACAAAAAGATCTTCAGCTGCACTACTAACCAGGGAAAATGCAAGTTAAAAATGAAATGCCAATTCACGCCCACCTGACCGACAAAAATGTAGAAGTCTGACAGTGCCAAGTGACAGTGAGATTACGAGAAAATAAGAATTCTCTTAGCTTGCTGGTGAATCAGGACGGCTCCTTAGGAAGGGCGCCTGGTGCTGTCCAGTGAGAGCCAAGATATGTGTGCTATGTGTGCATGTACATGCGTGTCCATGCATTGTGTGGTGCGTGTGTGCATGTGTTATGCATGTATGTGTGCACATGTGTGGCCACTTAACTGGCTTTTCTATCCTGAATTCTTCTGAAACATAGTTTCCCATTTCATCTTTCTAAAGCTCAGCTCTGAACACATCCCTTCCCTCTTTAGACATTTTCAGTGGTTCCCAGTTGCCTACCAAGAAGTACTGAACTCTTTTACTGGGCATTTTAGTTTTTCATGAGGTAACATCAACTCTCCTTTCAGTGTATATCCCCTCTGTCCTATCTTATTAAATTAACAGTATAGCCTGAAATATCTCCTTTAAATCCTTCCTTGCTTGAAATGTTAAATAAAAAAGAAGAGGGGCTGGGGTAATCTCATCTAATACCTTACTTTACAGAAGAGAATTCTGAGGCCCAGGAAGGCCAAACGCTCTACCCAAACAAGACAAAGAACCAGAGACCTCGGCTTTCCTAATCACTGCACATCTCTTCCTGGGCTGAAGCATCACAGGCCGAGCTATGAGGGTACAGGGAGCCCAATCTACTTGGCTCCCTTCACGTCACCCTAACTGACACACAGCCCAGGAGTAACAGCCAGTTTGTCACGAAGCAAAAATATGCCAGGATGCTGGAGCCGAAAGGTACTTTCTGTGCCCGCCTCCCGCAGGTCCTGAAATGCCATATCCCCCGAATCAGGATGCCCTTGTGATCACCTTGTCAACAGGGAGCAGCCGGATCTCTCTTTTTCTGTAATTGGGTTAGTCTTGTGGGTTTGCTCCCCTCCCAGTTGTCAAAAGAGATTACACAGAAGTGAACTGCTGCATGGACCACAGTTCAGGTGCAGGCTGAGGCTGAAGGAGGAGGGAATTTTCAAATGCATTCAATCATCACCCTAAGTACCTGGCTGCTGCCAGCTGCATGGCGTTCCTCCTGCTGCAATCACTTTTGCTCCAACCGGAGCCCAGAGGTCTCTAAGCTGCAGCGTCCTCAACAAAGCCTGGATACAACACAGGGAAGATTGCAGAAGTCTGTGAGGGTCTGTGCTCGCCTTGCCTGTATCCCCATGCCTGAAGGAGGCGTGACATTGAATAGCAAACTTAATAACACCATAATGAGTCAAGAAGGGGACACAGAAGAAAGGAAAAAGCTTTTCTCCTGCTTTTTGATTAAAGGGCCTTGCATTTTCGTCTTGCACTGGACCACACAAGTGATAACGCTGGTCCTGATCCCAGCCCAGCAGGTGCTAAATGCTAATGGGTGAGAAGGGGATCATTTGCTTCCTCAGAACCCCACAGGTGTCTTTAAAAGTGGACTTGCTCTGGCGGAGGCCAGCATCTGTCCAGAGTGGGGTCCAGGAAGCCCAGACCATTAGGCTTCCTGCATCAGTGCCTGAGGGGGTCTGTGGACGCAGGGCTGTGAAGACTTCTGACAGGCCACCCCAGTGGTTCTCAAATTTAGCAAGCAAAAAAAAAAATCACCTAGACAGCATGTTGGAAATGCAAATTCTCAGAGCCCTGTTCCAGAGATTCTGACTCAGGAGATCTGTGGGGGCACCTGAGAATTAGCACTTCTAAAGTGCTTCAGGTGGTGCTGAGGCTGGGGCCTGTGGTCCACACTGTGAAGGACACTATAAGCCCTTCGTTCACAGGGGAGGCCATACCGACAGGGGATTGGGGTGCCTCGCCCAGTGGCACTCACTGCTCCCGAAGAGGCACCGCAGAGCCCAGATCTGCACACTCCAGCAGCGCCTCCCACTGTGCCGGCCTGCCTCTCAGGGAGCTGCAGGTAGGATGGCGTGAGTTAGGATCATGCTCTGAAAGTTTCCATAAATGCTTGCTGGGAAAATGAGTATCCTAGCAACTGAATGAGCTCCTTCTCCCTTCTCCCTCTGACTCATGAGGTAAGGCAAGTAGAACTGGGGAACAGAAAGATCACCCTTCACCTGCCTTGAGCCTCAGTTTCCTTAATAATAGCCAATATTCATTAAGCATTTACCAGGCATTTTACATGCACTAATTCCCTCAACAAACCTATGGGATAAGTACTGTCATTATCCTCATTTTACAGATGAGGAAACTGAGACTCAGGTAATTTGACCGAAGTCACAAACCAGCCTGCAGAGGCAGGGTTTGCACAGTGCACTCTGACGCCACAGCCTAGCTCCTCAGCACTCTAAATAAACTGCACTGTGGGAAGCCAGTGAGGAGGCTCCAGCTGCCTTGCTAGGCACCTTCCCATTCTGTGCCCCTGAAACCTCCCACTTTTATGGTTCAGCTCCACCCCCAGCTCCCTGCACAGATCCCTCTCAGGTGAGCTGCAGCTCTGCTCCTGGCCCTGCCCACTGGGTCTAATCTAATTGCCTGGCCCTCAAGGGCAGTGCCGGCCTCAGAGGGTGAGAGGGGCTCCTGGCCTTGGCTCTGCTCAAGGGCCTTGCTCACCCCTTCTCTGGCCACACCCTTTCCAGTGGGGTGGAGAATCTCCGGGGGTCACAGAGCTGAAGCCCCTCTTCTAAAATGTTCTGGGAACCTGAGACCCAGGAATCCCCTCCACAAATGGCCCTGAGCTATTCCCAGGGCTTCCTTGGGATTGTCCCTGGGCCTATCCTATCAAGGACAGCACAGCTGTCACAGGTAGCACTAACCAACTGTGTGCAACCTCCAGCCCTGTGTCCAGGAGTATGGAGTAAGGGGGTACAGAACGGCCTCTGCGGGTGTCCGCAGAGATGGACATCAGGCTCCTCCAGGTTTAGGATGAAGAATACAAAGAGTAGATGAGTAGGCCTGTAACTGGGCCCACTTCTCTAGCAGTGCCATTATATTAGTTATCTATTGTTGTGTAACAATTACGGCAAACTATGGCTTAAAATGGCATATGATTATCTCACAGTTTCTGTGGGTTGGGAATCTGCGCAGGGCTTAGCCAGGTTCTTTGTTTCAGAGTCTGTCACAAGGTGTTGTCCAGGGCTGCAGTCTTATCTGAAGGCTAAATTGGGGAAGGACCTGCTTCCAAGCACACATGGCTGTTGGTAGAATTGTAGTTCTTTGAGGGTTGTTGGACTGAGGGCCTCACTTCCTTGCTGGCCGTTGGCCGGAGGCCACCACATTTACTTGTACTGTGGCGGGGGCGGAGAGGAGGGCCTCTGCAACACTGCAACTTGCTTCATCAAAGCCAGGAAGGGAGGGAGTCAGCTAGCAAGAGAGAAGTCACTATGTCATGTAACCTAATCATGGAAGTGACATCCATTACCTTTGAAATATTCCATTGGTTAGAAACAACTCAAGAAGAAGGGATTATACAAGGATGTAAATGTCAGAGGTGGGGACCAGTGGGGGCCATCTCAGAGGCTGCCTGCCACAACCATATTCAAGCACAGAACTCCAAGGAATCAGAGAGAGTTCTATATTCAGTCCTGGCTTTCCCAAGTCACTATGAAGTTATATTTATTAAGGGAGGAGAACAGATAATATTTTAGTCAGCAGTTGGTCAGCTTGAGTTACAGCTTTTAAATGTTTAAACATGTGATATGTGAACCTCCACTGATACTCTCATGAATATTAGGTTAAGGACAGGCCTCTTTCTGTGCACATGTCCTGGCTACCACCTCAGACAGGGAGGACTCTGTGGGCAGAGTCCTGTCTGCCGATCTTTTGCACACACAACACCCCCCACACAGCCTAACACAGGGTTGTCGGAGCTCAGAAAACAGTACCCAAACGTATGGCACTTTGGTAGGCTGAGTGCTTTGAACTAAAGGAGACCCAACGTCTCTCTGACTTTCTCCTGCCCTCTGCCTCTTGCCCCGCTTTCTTCCCCAAAGTGCAGAGAGTGGGGCAAGGGGCAGTTCCCTCATCTGTCTAAAGAAACTCAATTGTCATAGACTCCTCCCTGGGGATCTCATCAACCAGGAACGATTAACCATATCACAGAACAGACTGAAGGTCAATTCCATATCAGGCAGACTCTGGGTAATTTTTTTCTCCCCTATAGTGTCCATCATATGGGAGACAATTAGCAGAGTTTGGGCATCCACTAGCAGCTGCTGGTGGTAGCAGCGCCCCCACCCTCAGTCACGAGGCAGCTGGGCTGACTCTGAAACATTGGCGGTTGGGCTTCCTCTTGAGCAAGAAGACAGCATTCCACGTGGCACAGGAAGGAAGTGAGAAGCACAAAAGCCACCACGCCAGCAAGACAAAGGTGACTCCTTCCAATGGAGCAAAAGCTCTGCCTCTAGATAAAACCAGGATTATTAAGTTTCTATTTTCAATTTTATTTTATTATAAAAATAATGAATATGATTACATTTTTTAAAAGGAAATAAGAAATAAAAGTGCCATAGTTCTACCACTGAAATCCTTTTGTGCATATGTGTGTGTGTGTGTGCGCGTGCGCATGTGTGTGTGTGTGTGTGTTTTAATTTCCTTCCTTAAAAATGTTTTATATGCGTAGCTTTTTTATTCTTCTTTTAATTTGTGTGGTTTGGGAGCTTTTTAAAAAAGTAGAAGAGATCATACCATTTATTCACTTTTGTACCTCCTTTTTCAGGACACTAAATGTTTTTTCTAGAATAAAGAGGTAGAATTTTTAAATAACTTTAAAAAATTGATAATAGATTCACAAGGTCAAAAGAATATGCAGTGAAAAGTCTCCCTCCTCCCCTCTAGTTCACATCCCTGGCAGCAACCAATGTTAACAGTTTCTTCTTTGTCCTTCCAGAGATAGTTTATACATGTACAAACAAATATAAAAATATTTTCTTTTTCTTTTCCTTTTTCTACATAGTGGTTGTGATATTGTAAAATATTCATTTGGTCTGGTTCCCTGTTTTCTGGTGTACAACTCCTAAAATCCTTGGAATCTATAAAATGCTGTTTTTTAGTATGCTAAT
>CAUYSK010042600.1:0-10983 GCA_963575035.1 Avahi laniger | reverse complement strand
ATCCATGAGCAAGGTAGGTTTTTCCATCTGTTTACATCTTCTACAATTTCTTTTTTTAGTGTTTCATAGTTCTCCCTGTATAAGTCTTTTACATCTTTCGTTAAATATATTCCTAGATATTTAATTTTCTTTGAGGCTATTATAAAAGGAATTGCGTTTTTGATTTGATGTTCGGCTTGACTGTTGTTGGCATATATGAATGCCTCAAATTTGTGGGTATTGATTTTGTATCCTGAGACTTTGCTGAATTCATTTATCAGAAGAAAAGCAGTTGCAATGGCTCTTCACCCCAACTCCTGCCTGAAGAAATCTTTACAAATTCAGTCTCAGCTCTGCCACTATCTAATTGCATGTTGATAGGCAAATATCTGCTTCCTTTGGCTGCCTTAGATTTTTACTCTATTAGGTAAGATAACTTTTAAGAGAACACCAAGGTCATAAATTCTGGGATTGTGTAATCTTACAAATTGGCAGCCCCTGATCCTGTGCAGACATTCCTTGAGATACGTGATATTGTCCATGAGAGCTGAGGACTGACCCCATCTGAAATTCATCAGGACCTCTCTCCAACAGAGGTGTATGCAAATGGCTGCTGGTTTGCATGTCTCACCAGCCCCCCTCTGCAAGCCTTGAGCCTTGAGGTCACGAGAAGCCTCACCAAATTTCACTGTTAGCAACTATTCTCCTATTGTGGGGAGGGTAGGGAATCCCCAGCATATGACAAATGAAGCAGCCTTGACAGCCAAAGCCTGATGTTGTCCTAAGCTGCAGCAACTTTATCCTCCTTCCCTGTGACAAGCTAGTCAATGAAAGATGCCTCTATTCTGTTTCTTCTTGTCAGCTCTTTTATCTCATCATATTTATTACTTTGGATGTGCCACTTGGTGCCATGAGAGGTATTAGAAGAAAATCAAGGTCCTGGTTAAGTAAATTCTGTCAAATTAGACAGGATCACAGCAGACTTTCAGTTCACTAGAGAACATTAATATGGCTATGTGTGTGCCAGGGATCTGGGAGAAGCACATTCTGTCAGCTCTGGTCTCAAAATATATCCATAACCTGACCATTTCTCTCTACCTGACTGATAACGCAGTCATCCAGCCACTGTAATCTCTCCCCTAGAATGCTGCAGGAGTCCTAACAGTCACCCTGTTTCTACTCTTGCTCTCCTTCTCTGCACAGCATGCATAACGATCTTTTAAAATATGTCTCAGATCATTGCATTCTCTTGCTCATTATTCCCACATGACTTTCTGACACTCTCAGCATAAAATCCACAATCCTCACCAGAATCTATAGATCCTATAACACACGGGCTTTGATTTCCTTTCAGACATGCTTTCTTTCTTCTCTCTTCCTTATTTTCTCCTCTGTAATTATCACGGCCTTCTCACTATGCCATGGACATACTCAGTGCTCCTGACTCTTTTTGTCTCAGGGTTTCCTCTTTCCAAGAGAGTATTCTTCCCGTCACTCATATGAGATTATGGCTCACTTCCATGCTCTATATTCAAATGTCACCCTATCAGTCATGATTTTCAGGCCAATTATCTAATATAAAACCTTTTTCATTCTGTCTTCTTACCTGACTTTATTTTTCATAACAATATCTGACATAGTATTCTGTATTTTTGTTTATTTGCTTAAGTTAATTTCACTTGAATAACAGCTCCTTGAGAGAGGGGCCTTTAAAGATTCATCACTGCATCCCCAGTGCCGGAACAGTGCCTGACACATGTTAAACATCAAATCATTATATATTTTTTTGAAAGGAAACAATATAAACAGTGAATTCATTATTTGAATCTTTCTATCATTTAAGAAAGTCAGAATGATCAGGAACTTAGTAATATGATTTATTATCCTAAATCTGGGGTCTGCAAGCTATGGCCCAAGGGTCACATTCAGACTGCCTCTTTTGTTTGTAAATAAAGTTTTATTGAGATACAGGCATACCTTTGATTTACCTATTGTCTATGGTTACGTTTAGACTATGCCAAAAAACCTCATGGCGTGGAAAGTGTAAAATATTGACCATCTGGCCCTTTATAAAAAACATTTCCCAAGCCCTGGACTAAATTGTAAAATTCTGTCTTAATTTCTTGTATTTCTTTTTTCTTTGACATCATTGTTTTTAGGTTTTTCTAGTCACCTCAAAACAAAGCTTGAGTCAATAGAAACAGATATTAACTCTGAAAAGGAAAGTAGAGATAATCTTGAAGAGCTCAGTGCAAATTGTTTAATGTTAGAACCAGTCACATAACTACAGATGTTTCTCTTCATCATTTCCTTTTATCATTCAATCAGGCTTTTTTCTCTGAGATAATGGTGCTTTATAAAGAGAAAATCTCTGGATATTCTTTGTTCCTAATACTGGAAATGACTTAGATCAATGTTGTTTGCACGAGAGGATTTTGTTTAGTTTTAAATTTTCCTTCTTTCCCAAACCACCGCTTTTCATTTCCACTTATAATAGACATTTTGTAAAAGTTGCTTTCCCTTGGAAAATTTTTGGCTTTTACTGGATAGATGGGCAAGGTACTGAGATAGAGAGAGGGAATCTTTTCTTTTCAGATTCATTTTGTATTGTTTTGTCAGTCATCAATTAGGACATCAATTATTTTTTGATATAAGATTTTCCCACAGGAAATCTAGGCTGAATATATATTTCTTGTTCCCTAGTTTTCTGTGGTCCTCTTAATTTTCAAAGAACAGATTTAGTCTTTGTCCTGCTTTCCTGATATAACAGAATGGAAATAATCACACATAACTCTAATCTAAAATACATAGCTCAGTCTCCTGGGTTAAAAGCTGTGCTTGGCTTGTTACTGGTCAGAGACCCTGAGGCTATCATGTGTCTTTTGTATGGTGGATAACTCAGCCTACACCTAGGGAGAGTGAAGTGAAGACTAAGGCCATTTAACACATTGTTGGTATGCCACAAATGAGAAATCCCTCCTCAGTTACACAAATGTCTTAGGTCCCATCCATGAAAATTTTTATGAATTGTTAAGAAAAAGTAATGCAGCAGCTGCTTTAAGTGCTCTACCCAGAGATCCTTGGCACCTTGCCACTCTCAACCTCACTGCTGGCTTCTTACTGCAAGACCTGCAAGCCTCAAGACTCCTTTCTCTGGCTAAGGGAACTGCTCAGTTTTTGTGCAGGTCAGAACAGAGGTGACATCCTCAGGAGCAGTGGTGTGCTGGAGCTTTGTATACCAGTGTGCAAGTGCTGATGGTTAAATTTTCAAGAATGTTACAAATTGATTACTAAACACAGTTATTATTAAAAACTAAATTATATAAACTTAAAAATCAAATAAAAAACATTAAAATAAGAGTAAAATATGCTGAAAACTCATCACTTCCTAATCACTTTGCATTTTACTCTTATCTGTGTTTTTAAAGTCTTTTATGTTTTATTTGTATCTGCAAGGTAGAGATTCCACATAATGGTATGCTACTGTTTATCTCTTCCCAACTCCACACTCAGCAGTCATGTTAGAGCTTGAAACTGGCCATGGTGAGAGTATTTCCACCAAGGAAATCAAGGGTATTTGTTCAGAGAGCTGATTGTTAAATAGTTACCAGCACACTACTGCCCAAAACTCAACAAAAAACAAATGGGAATTAGTAGATAAATACTAAGCTTCCTCATCATTTTGGTTGGGGCAAATCAAAAGTGCATTCTATACTGTTTCCTAGAGGTCTCTCAAGAGGATTTAGTCACAGATGGTCACAGTGGTACCAAATACTATAATGAAGGAGGGAACTAACATTGATAAAACCACATAATGGTTGCCATAAATTAGGCCTAAAAATAGGAGGTATTTCTCCCATCCAAGTACTAACCAGGCCTGTCCCTGCTTAGCTTCCAAGATCAGACAAGATCAGGCACATTCAGGGTGGTATGGCTGTAAATAATAGGAGGTATTTCTACGAAATTGGAAGCTCTAGTATCATTTGGCAATGATAGGATTCCAGAAGAGCAGAAGCCAAGTGCCAGTATTTAATCATCAGAGGCAAGGAGGAAATGATTACTATAATACAAGCAAGGCCAAAACAGCGACCAGGGAGGCTTGACTTGTAGAAATCTATTGTAATGGGTATTAGAAAATGGGATGAGAAAACTGGGCATCCATTGAGACCATTGCTCTGTGTGTGTGTGTGTGTGTGTGTGTGTGTGTGTGTGTGTGCGCGCGTGTAGCTGAGCAGAAAGCTAATATAAGCCCTAACCCAGTTTCCAAACCTAAATCAGTTCTCAGTCTCGATTGCAAGGCATTAAAAGCAGTCTTTTGAACAAAATTTAAAGGTTCTCATGAGCAAGAAACCTGTAACACCACAACAAGAATATGTAGTACCTATACCATCAATCCTTCCTCAAAGGAATCTATGGCCATTTCAAGAGAAATTATATTCGGAAAAGGGCAATACCAAGTTTTTTCAAGGACTGTTGATTTATTGATACAGTGTCTGAGCTGACCATACTCAGGTCACTCACAGCACCACAATAACCCCCATGTTAGAGTGAGGGCATAGAGTTGCCAGATGACAGATGAAGTACTAGCCCACTTTCTTTTTACAATGGGTCCAGTGAGTTACCACATAGTGATTTCCCCAATTACTGAGTGCATAATCAGGGAAGATATTCTTAAGTGGTGGCAGAAGGCTAAGATTGGTTCACTGAACTGTGGAATAAGAGTCATCTTAATAAAGCTAAGAGGAAGCCCTGAACTGCAATCTCACCATGCTGAGACCAACTTAGAAAATCAGGAGCAATACCACACCCCTGTGGCACTTCAGATCATCCATCAAAGACTTCAGGATATATGACTAGTGATCCCATCACATCATTGTTTAGGTGACCACTATGGCTCCTGCAAATATGAGCTGGATCAGGGCGTCTAATGGTCAATAATTGTAAACTTATGTAAATGGTGGCCCCAGACATAGCTACAGTGCCCAAGATAATCTTTTTACTAAAACAGATCAACATAGCCTCTGAAAATTGTCAAGTATCTGTTGATCTTGAAAATGTATTCTTTCAATTACATCAGAAAAGAGAATAAAAAGTACTTTGTATCCATATTGTACAGAAATGAGTGTAACTTTACAGTCTAGCCTCGGGGCTACATTAATTCTCTTGATTTCTGTCACAATCTTCTGTAGAACATCATGTTGGTTCACCCAATTAATCAAATCTCTTGAGCCAGACGTGACAAGTAATCTGGATGTCCTGATAAGACAAATGTGTACCACAACATAAGAGACAAACCACAAAGATTCAGGGGCCTGACATAGTGGTGAAGATTTTAGGGGTCCAAAGATTTGTGGCATGTCAAGACATCCAATCCAAGTTAATAGAAAAAGTTTTTCAATGTCTTTTTTTTGATCTATATAGATGTTAGTTTCCTCATTCCATCTTCTTTCTCCTCTCCCTGCTCCTCCGTCTCTCTTTCTCTCTAAATGAATTCAGATTTGACAAAGTTTTTTTCTATTTTAATTGTCTTTCTAAAGCACAAATTTTGTTGTCATTGATCCAATTAATTTTAAATATTTTTTTTCCTGTTAATTTTACCAGTCTTTTCAGTTTATTACCTTTGGGTTTGTTGTTTAAATACTTTCTAGCATAATGAGCCAAATATTTGATGCATTTAATTTTAATATACCTTACATTCTAAAATTTCTTTTATAGTTCCTTTTATATCTCATATGTATGGCATATATGGCTCTAATTGTAGTTTCTAGAATATAGCTTTCATCTTGATTTTCTGTTTAAAATAAGACAGTTGTGTTTTGTCCTGTTTCTTGGTGTTACTTCTCAGGTGGATTTGTTTTTGCAACAATTTTTTTGTTTATAATTTTATTGCATCATAGTTACAATCCTGTCAGAAAGAAGATACTCTGAAAAATTTATGAATGAATACAAGAATTTTAAAAATGAATATGAGCATTAAAAATAAACACATGGGGTTTTTCTAGGTTTTAAGTGTTTTTAAACTAGAGATCTGCAGTCAGTGTTCACTGAGGTAACCCCAGCGATGACATTTCATCTATAAAACTATGAATTTTGTTCCATCTAGAACTCTCTATCAATCTCCAAAACCCTTACAAAGCCCTTAGGCCATCGGAAATTGTTCTAGAAGCTGATCCACAAGGGTCTCCTTTCTCATCTACTTGAGAAGCAAACATATCTGTCTACACCAGTTACTTCCCTCCTTCTCATCACTTCCTATTTAGTTAGCTAACATTTTTCTTCTGATAGTCTAACCTCCTTTATAATGCATATGCACTTAAAATAATTGCCCCATTTCAGAAAAAAAAAAACTGTTTCATTCATTTTATCTATATCCAATCCGATCTCTCTTAAAGTCATATTATCTTTTTCTTCCTCTGTACACCTAAAACATATATTGAAAACAATATATTTAGAAAGTTTTAGGTGATAACTTCCCTTCGTTGTGATGTGTGTGTTTCTTCCTTTCTTCATTAGGCCAAATCTTCTTAAAAATAGAGGTGGACTTTCTCTACCAGTTATTTCCCCCAGTGTGAAACTTGAGTAGTACTTTTTATAGAGATGGTGATCAATAAATGTTCTTGAATTTTATTAGAAAATTCACTTTTCTTCTCTGCTGTACCAGTATATACTCAGGTGAAACTAGGATTATATATTTCACTGGAGAGTTACATTGATTTTTCTTTTTAAGTTTATCCTTTTAATTGTTCAAACAAGTGTCTGTAAAATTTTTGAAAGTATCGCTTATAAGATTTTATAAAATATTTCTTCTAACTGTGAAAATGCAAAACATAGCTACATAAATACTATTTTTTAAAATTTATTAGAGCCTTCCTTGAATATATTTAAATATCTAATTTATGTCAGAGTTCATGTTATTTTTCTTTTATATTATTTAGATCAAAACTTTGAGCCAATTGTAAAATACATAAATATTAAAGTACTTGTTCTATTTTCAACTCATGCAGATATACTGAATTCAATTCTGTCATTAACCACCTGGAGTTAGTGTGGACACCACAGATTTTTTTACTCAATGGCATTTATTGACATTTGAGCTTGGATAATTCATTGTCATAGAGAATGTCCTGTGCACTGTAGGATGTTCAGCAGAATCCCTGACCTCTACCCATTAGATATCACTAATCCTCCACCCCATCCACAGTTGTAACAATCAAAAATATCTCTGAATGATGTCAAATGTTACCTAGGGCAAATTCATCACCCTTCCCTGTTAAGAACCATCGCTATAGACTGACTTTGATTTTCTCTTATAAATAAATTAATGTTTTTTTTATATATTTTGTATTCATGTTGTTTTCTTATGTACACTTATGCACACAGAGGTATTTTACACCTATTCTTTTATGAATTATACATGCCAAAGCTTTTCCCAGGCCATACGTGTTTCTATAAAAACAACTTGCAAAGTAACTATTAAATGTTCAGAGGTAATGCTTGGATTATATACTTTCTCCCTGCCCCGTGACTACCACCATGACTAAACACACACTCATATACACACACACACACACACACACACGCCTTTGGTTAACCCTAACATTTTATTTTTGCATTAACATGTGTTAAGCAAAATAATAAAAATGTAAACCACAGTTTAAATATATCCCAAGGCCAACAACCAATAACTACATAAATCTAAACAAGTCATCCTGATCTCTCCAAAATGCTAGCTCTAATCATAAACAAAAGATACATGAGTGGATTAATAAAATGTAGTATATGTATACCATGGAGTTCTACTCAGTCACAAAAAACAATGGTGACTGAGTAGAACCTTGTATACTTGTATATACAGGTGACTGAATACCTCTTGTATTATCCTGGATAGAGCTCGAGCCCATTCTCTAAGTGAAGTATCACAAGAATGGAAAAACAAGCACCACATGTACTCACCATCAAATTGGTATTAACTGATCAACACTTATGTGCACACATAGTAGTAGCACTCACCCAGTGTCGGGCAGATGGGAGGGGAGAGGAAGGGATGGGTATATACACACCTAATGGGTGTGGTGCTCGCCATCTGGGGGATGGACATGCTCGAAGCTCTGACTCGAAGGGGACAAAGAAAATATATGTAACCTAAACATTTGTACCCCTATACTATGCTGAAATTTAAAAAAATACATAAGATTTACATCCTCAACAGCATGATTCAGTGAAATTAAACTACTTAGCCCTAGACAAATCAGCTTAAACAGCTCAGTTTGCCTTGAAAAAATGTTAATGTATAATAGCCAATAATGAAGAAAATCAAAATACTTCCACCTTTGTGCTTTATAAACTGTGCTGTAACTGCTGTAAGAGGGCAACTGTAATTTTGTATGCACAATAAACATTAAAAATTTTTTCTAATTGATCTGATTTTATTTTTGATACATGTAATATTTGAAATGATTTCCCAATGATGAAAGAATTGATGATAGACAATGTTTCAAATACACATGCTTTGAGAGCCATCCTATAAAATCAATAGCTGTGCAAAAGAGTTCATGAGAGAAGGCTGTACTTTTTTGTTATTTTTAGTTTGAAGTCAAGTAATATGTTTTTGGCTTTTGCATTATCCTGTGCATTTGACTGCATCGCTAAAAAGAACAGTGACTATGAAAGGTTGTCTAAGTACGACACAAGCCCGCTTAGGGTGAAGCCAACAGGTTTAAGTGGAATGAACAGTACCCTGACTTTTAGGAGACTGATGATCATTAACCTAAACCCATCGATAACCAGCCTTGTGATGCTGAGGAAATTACTTAGTCTTTGTGGGCATAAATTGGATAATTTATTTAATAAAACTGTTGACTTAAATTATATCTACTGTCCCTTTTAACATTTTGGAATCCTATAATGCAGATAGATAGCAATTAAATTTTAAAAATCTATGTAACATAATCTGAATAAAAGTAGCAACAATTTCTACATCCATTCTTGAAGAACTAAAGCATGTTGAAGAGGTCACCAAGAATTTCCACATAGAAACAGAAAAGAGGGTGTTAGGATAGATCACTAGGGTCCCAAACAATAAGACCAAACTCTTAAATAAGTATATTCATGCTTTGAACTTTCAGAGAAAATGACAAGTTGTCTGAACTTACCTGAGAAGATTCAATACATAGGGTTTCTTGACTTCACTCTGAATAGTTGGCAGTCTGTGCCTTTGGGGAATATCACAGCATAACATTATCCAAATATCCTTTGACTCAATGCCAGGGTGATCTGATTCAAGTTATGTGATAAAAGGGGCCTCGAGCTTCTGACAGAAAGAACAAGTTTTAAGATTTAGGGAACATAATAAAATGGTTTTAACCATGAAAGGAGGCAATAACTTCCCTACTTTAGAAAAAGTAACTTTAAGAAAAGCAACAGTACAAAGAACAAGAGGGTGAGATATACCCACTTAAATGTTTAAGTTTATAATACAGTATTGTTAACTGTAAGTACAATGCCCTACAGCAGATCTCTAGAACTTATTCATCTTGCTTACCTAAAACTTTATGCCTGTTGATTACCAACTACCTCATTCTTCTCACTCCAGTCCCCAATTCTACTCTCTGAGTCTGAGTTTCACTATTTCCAGTACCTAAGAAGTGGTTAAGCGTGTAACTCAAAACGAAAAAAATAAATGGCATTTGTTTGTAGCTCATCAAGCTCTAATGACCCTATATATCAAACAAAAAAAGTTCTGTGTTGATCAACCAGTCGTCTTCTGATGCAGAAAATAGCACAGCCAGTGAAAAGGAAAAAGAATTCCTTTAAACATATAATTGAAATGGGCATTATTTTTCCATTATTAAGATGGAAATATCTTCTCAAAACCATTGAACAATGGAAAATCAAAATAAAAAAAACATTTGTTATTGAAAACGGCAAAATTTCTCGTTCATTTTGAAACAGTTATTGTGTAACACTTGGGGAAAGGGTCTGAAAATGTTACTTACATTAGCACTCAAGCAGAAAATCAACTTTTATTAGGAAGGTAAGGAGTGTCTTGGGGGCAAATTCACCCAAGACTCACAGAGCATTGCATAAACATAACTAATGAGACAAGAAATATTTTTACAATAAAATATTGGAAAAATGCCTTTGCTGCTTTCTAGATATTAGAAACTGCATTTCATGCCTTTCAGACCTGTAGCCAGTTGGATAGGCTATTCTAAAAACAGAACCCGTAAGAACTGTGTTTCTAGATCTCTGTCATATAGCAAGTCCATCTAAATAATAGTGAGAAATCAGATGAACAAAATTATATATATATTAATTCATATACTAGCAGTAAAGACATTATTAAGATATTAATGAAGAGGAATATTTTCAAACCCTTTCCATTTTTTTTTTTCTGAATTTGACACCTTAGCACCAGCTTTTCTGTTATAAAGAACCTGTGACTTTTGCCATCCCCCTCACATTTCCTCTCAGTTTACCAAAACATTATCACCCAAATGTTAAACATTTTACCTCATTAAAGGCAAGGTTTGAATCTGGCTGTTCCTGCTTTCAGTGCTCACAGCGCTGCTATTGATGTGCCGCCCTCCGTCTCTCTGTTCCTCCTTCTCTCAACCCCTCTCCTTCCCTTCTCCTATCCTCGGGCCATTCCCCACGTCCACAGCCCTTCTCCACCTCACATATTAAAATGTGCTTATGCTAAAACTGCCATTTGATCTGCAATCCCATTACTGGGCATCTACCCAAAAGAACAAAAGACACTCTATAATAAAGACACCTGCACTCGAATGTTTATAGCAGCACAATTCACAATTGCAAAGATGTGGAAACAGCCCAAGTGCCCATCAATACATGAGTGGATTAATAAACTGTGGTATATGTACACCATGGAGTACTATTCAGCTATAAGAAACAATGGTGATATAGCACCTCTTGTATTCTCCTGGATAGAGCTGGAACCCATTCTACTAAGTGAAGTATCCCAAGAATGGAAAAATAAGCACC
>CAUYSK010042598.1:0-10238 GCA_963575035.1 Avahi laniger | reverse complement strand
GAGTGCCGTGGCGTCAGCCTAGCTCACAGCAACCTCAAACTCCTGGGCTCAAGCGATCCTCCTGCCTCAGCCTCCCGAGTAGCTGGGACTACAGGCATGCGCCACCATGCCCGGCTAATATTTTCTATATATTTTTAGTTGTCCGATTAATTTCTTTCTATTTTTAGTAGAGACGGGGTCGCACTCTTGCTCAGGCTGGTCTCGAACTCCTGAGCTCAAACAATCCGCCCGCCTCGGCCTCCCAGAGAGCTAGGATTACAGGCATGAGCCACCGCGCCCGGCCGAGACTTTGGTATTATTAATGACACTTCCTTCTCAACCCCTGTTGTTACTGGCTTTATGGCATTTATCTTCTTCTACTTTATGGTCATCAGTCATAATCATTGATTTATGGTTTTTACTTTAAAATTATTAAATATAACTTGTTGGTTGAAAAAAACTTCAAATATAACAGAAGTATGTAAAATAAAAAATACAAATCACCTTTTACTTCCTCTGCAGTACCACCTGATAATGCTTCTAGACATTTTCTGTTAATATATAAACATTTTTTTACACTAATGGAATCATGCTATATTGTTTTGTAGCTTGATGTTTTCATTTAACTATATATTTTGGACACCTTCCCATATCAGTGCATAAATACCTACTTTATTCTTTGTAATGGCCATACAGCATTTCGATCTGTGAATATACCATAAATATTTAAGCAGTCTTTTTTTCATGGATATTTAGATTCATATACACTGTTAAAGTAGCTATCTTTTGTCTTAGTTTGTTCAGGCTGCTGTAGCACAGTACCTTAGACTGAGTAATTTTTAAGCAGTAGAAATTTATTGCTCATAGTTCTGGAGGCTAGAAAGTCCAAGATGAAGGTGCCAACATATTCAGTGTCTGATGGTGCCTCATTGTTGTGTCCTCATATGGCAGAAGGAGCAAACAAGCTCTATTGGGCATCTTTTTTATAAGGGCCTTAGTTGCATACATGAAGACAGAGCCCTCATGACCCAACCATCTCCCAAGGCCTCACCTCTTACTACTGTCACACTGGGGATTTAGTTTCAAAATATGAATTTGGGGAAGGAGGGACACAATCGTTTAGACCATTGCATCGTTTTACAGGTATTTTTGCTCACCTGTATTGAGTATATTTGTAAGATAAATTCCTAGAAGTGGAATAGTTGGAACAGTTAGAAATTCTGCTATATATAATCAATTTCTCTTTGAAAGATTTGTGCCAAGAACTCAATGGTGTATGTAAGTTTCCTCACCTTCTGGACAACACTGAGCATTATCAATCTTAATATTTTTCTTCATTTGATAGATTTAAAAAGTGGTATCTCCTTGTTTTAATGTGCATTTCTTTAAATATGAGTGATTTTGAGCATATTTTGGTATTTTTTATTAGCCATTTATACTTATTTTTCTGTAAACTATGTACATACCTTTACTTATTTTTCTATTCGGTTATCTTTTTGATTATATATTTGGACGTATTCCTTGTATGTTAAAGAAGTTAGTCCTTTTTCACCCAGCAATGTATGTTTTTTTTTTTTTTTCCCAGTTTGTTGTTTGTAAATTATAGGCCTTCAGATCGGGTAGTCCAACCTACTTACTTTTTAGATGAGGAAACTGAGTAGCAAATAGAGTTAGTGACTTTTTTCTTTTTCCTTTTTTTCGTGGGGGGAGGGGAGGGTGGTGAGCATGTAGTCAGGTATTGGCATAGCTGAAACCAGTATCAAATTTACTTATTTCCATTTGGTGCTTTTTGCATTATATCATTCTGTTTTTAAGGCTTACCGCCCTCCCTTTTCCTCCACTTGTTTTTACCACTAGGTCTTCCTACAACCAGATATTTCGTGGTAAATTTAGAAATTTATCAGGGTGGCATCTCAGTCATGATTAAGAGGCTACAGGGTTATACAGGAATCCAGGGGGCTTCATAGGTATTGGATTATTTCTAATGCATGGTTAACTAGTTTCTCCATATGACATTTGTGTTTGTGTTCATTTCATTTGTTAAATAAAAATCTATTTTGTTTTTTAGGTTCATGGGTGTGTGTGTTCATCAAGGACAGTTGCATGCACTTACAGAGGTAAGATTTCAAAAAGTGTGTTGAAATGACTTCTTTGCCTTAGTTTCAGAATTTATGGTTCCATAGTATTGCTTACATATGTAAACAAAATGTATGTGCATATATGTTTACGTGAAAATGGCAGTGTTAACAGTGATTTCTTCTGTTGCCTGGGAACAATGGCCATATCTCTTAATATCCTTATATTCCTTCATAATACTTGGTGAGTACTCTGAGAATATGAGTGCTCAAGTGTAAAATTGGTTCTTGATGCCTGGATGACTCCCTCCTAAGCCAAGGGATGGTTTCACTTGACTGCACACACTCTTGTGGCAAGAGATTCCCAGACCACCTGGAAATGTTTGATGTCTTGATCTAGAATTCCACAGTTGTTTCTCTGGTTTCCTGATTGGTCTCATTACCTGTTGGAATTGGTTTACAGCTCCATTCTCATTTCATTTCCAGCTTCTGCTAGGAAGATAAATATGTGATAGTTATTACTTATCCACTGAAGCCCCAGAAAACTCTCTCTAGAACAAATTCAGCTACCAAGTTATCAGCTTCAGAATTTGTTTGGGTGCTCCTTCAAAACACAGATTCCTGAAATCTTCTAGGTTTAATAGGTCTGCATAGAGTACCTCTGGTTATTTTTTAAAAGTTCCCAGATTATTTCATGAGCACCTACATTTGAGAATCTATGTTCTAGAATGTTTTCATATTCCTCCTTGAGCAGTAATTACGAAAGTACAAAGTGAAGAAACTTAGGAAGGAAAGTTGTTTAACAGAATTTGCAAGAGTATTGGTTTCCTGCTGGCTTAATGCCTGGTATTAGTCCTTAATATCTTATGAAGCAGGGTCCCATGTGTCTCACTCTTTTCTCAGTTACTGAAGGCACTAGAATGGAATGTGTATGACTGTGTTCAGCCACTTAAATGAAAGGCCAAAGAAGGCAGAATGGTGAGGAGGTTAAGAGCATGGTCTGTGAAGTCTTGATTGCCTAGGTTTGAATCTATCTGTGCCTCAATGTTTTCATCTGTATTGTGGGAATAATAATAGTAGTACCTGGCCCAGGGAGTATAGGTAGAGAAGAGGACTAGGAGGTGAGCCCTAGAATATTATTTCAGTTTTAAGTCTGGGGAAAAGGGTGGACTGAGAAAGAGCAGCTAGTGAGGTAGTAAGAAAACCAAGAGAACATATTGGCCTGGAATAGAAAGGAAAGTTTGAAGGATGGAGTAATTAATTGTGACAAATGCTGCTGATAGAATGTTGACCTTGCAGGAATGTTGTGAGGATGAAATATAAAATGCTTATTTGGCACAGTGCTGGCATGTAGAAATTGCTTAATGCATGTTAAGTGTTAGAACTTGTATTATTAACAGTGACTAATCCCTCCTTTGAACTCTGAATTGTTAATGTTTTTCATTCTATACTTAGTCCTATACTGCTGTTAGTATCATTAAATTTTTTAAGACTTTATCAAAGTCTGACATAATAGAAAAAGCACACAAATGAAAGGTAGAGTTCACTAAATTTTTACAAATGAACGCACCCACAACCAGCACCCCGGATCAAAATATACATTTTCTGCATATTTCTATTCTTAGAAGTTGTAAATTCTTCAAAGACATCTCAAGCCTTCTGTCTACAAGAGTTCTGACATTAATAAACGTAAAAGTATTTTTTGCATTTTCTGTGTATATGATTGTTCTCTGAAATGTGAGTTCATTGAAAAGGCTTATGTATTGGTTTTGCTGACAGAGAAGAACATCCTTTAAAATCTGTGATCCCCATGTGACATATTTAAAAGCAGGGTGTAGTGGAAATGGCAGAAATGAATGATCATAATGCAACATTCTCTTGGCTTAATCTGCAGCTTGTTAGCTTGTTTATGGCCATATACAGCATACAATACGTGCTTTATGAAAGAGTATTTATTGCCAGTCTTTCCAGTATCATTAATGAGATATTGACATAGCTTATGATATTAATATCTTTTTTTTGACTTTAAACAACAGGAATTTATTGTCTGGTGATTTTGGAGGTTAGAAGTCTGAGATCAAGGTGTCAGCAGGGGTGGTTCCTTCTGAGCGATGGGAGGGGAATCTGTCCCATACCTCTCTCCTGGTTTTTGGTGGTTTGCTGGCACTCTTTGGTGTTCCTTGGCATTCAGAAGCATTGCCCTGATCTCTGCCTTCATCTTCACATGGTGTTCTCCCTATGTCATGATATTTACTATTTTATTATGATGTTAATAGGCCCATGGCAGTGAAGCCCAAATATCCAAATGCTCTTGGTTATTTTCAGAAGGGGATTGGCAAAAGCCATGATGGCACAGGTCTCTAGAGACTTCTAAGTTTATTTGCCTTATAATTTGACTTGCTTTCATTAAGGATCATAAAAATAAATTATTGATATCTACCACAGCCCTTGAGCACCATTAGTCTTTTTTTTTTTTTTTTTGAGACAGAGCCTTGCTCTGTTGCCCAGGCTAGAATGCCGTGGCATCAGCCTAGCTCACAGCAACCTCACACTTGTGGACTCAAGTGATCTTTCTACCTCAGCCTCCTGAGTGTTTGGGACTACAGGCACTCACCACCATGCCCAGATGATTTTTTGTTTCTATTTTTAGTTGCCTGACTCATTTTTCAGTAGAGATGGGGGTCTCACTCTTGCTCGGGCTTGTCTCGAACTCCTAACCTCCCACAATCCTCCTGCCTCGGCCTCCCAAAGTGCTAGCATTTACGGGTGTGAGCCACCTTGCCCGGCCACCATTAGTCATTTATCTTCACTTTATTTATTAGTAATTATAGTAAACAAGCACAGCTCTTGTTAATGCCTTTAAAGTATTGACATTAGGAGGAATATTTCTCATACAGTAGTGATCTTGACTTTTCTGGGTTTGAACCATTTCCACAAGTCTTCATTGTAATTGTAGACATTAATTGAACTTGGAACAAGACACTTAGATTTTTGTTTTGTTTTTGTTTTTAAACTACCTGTAGTAAAGATAGATTCTAAGTTTTTGAGAAAACTAGTATTTGTTAGAGTGAAAGCAATTTGGTAAAAGATCACATGAAACCTTTTAAGTGTAATGAGTTGAATTAACAATCTATATTGTATGGAGTAGGAACGTTCTATAAGTATGTCTTCTACTCAGAAGACCTAACCTCAACTTTCACTTAGTCACAAGTATCAGGGAAGTATAAATCTTCGGTTGTTTAAAGACAGCACATATAACCCTGTGTATTAGTTAGCTATTGCCATGTAATATCCAACCACAAAACCTCAAAAGCATACAACAATAAGCATTTCTTTCTCATACATTTCCAGGATCAGCTGAATTGAGCCGGGCTAGATTGGGCAGTTTTGCTGGTCTTGCTTAGGCTCATTCATGCATCTGCAGGTCAGGTCAACTGGTGGTCTGCTCTAGGCTGGGATTTGCTGAGGCTGCTTTGCTCTAGCCCCTCCTCTTTCTGGGGCCAGTGGGCTAGCCTGGACATTTCATTTTTTAAGATGATACCAGAATAGTAAGAGTATGCCAGCCCATTTGCACAACTACTTTTCATGACTCTGCCTATCTTCAAGTTTACTTGGCTAACATCCCATTGGACAAAGCCAATCACATGCCTGAGTAATGGGTAGAAATTATGCCCTGTCTACATCAGGATTGTACTGCAAAGTTATATGTCAAAGGGCATGGATTCAGTAGGGGGTGAAGAATTGAAACCCTTGTAAAGGGCATGGATTCAATAGGGGGTGAAGAATTGAAACCCTTGTTGGCAATCTCCCATACCCTAGAAATATTCCAATCAGCAGATCATAATTATTTGTGCCCCTCCTTTTTTTTTTTTTAAAGAGACAGGGTCTTGTTCTGTCACCCAGGCTGGACTACAGTGGTGCCATCATAGCTCACCGCAGCCTCCAACTTCTGGGCTCAAGCAATCCTCCCACCTCAGCCTCCTGAGTAGCAGGAACTACAGGTGCACTACTATGCCCGATTAATTGTTTTTCATTTTTGTTTTTTTAGAGACGTGGTCTCATTATGTAGCCTAGGCTGGTCAACTCCTGGCCTCAAGCAGTCTCCCTGCCTCAGCCTCCTGAGTCGCTAGGATTACAGATGTGAACCACCTCACCCAACTTTCTCCCATTTTTTAAACCATAATAGCTACTAATTATTAAATACCCACTGTGGGCTGAGCGCTATGCTTGGTGCTTTATGTTAGATATAATTCTCACAATTCTATAGTCTTATTTCTTCCATTTTATAGATGAGAAAACTAAGGCTTAAGGAAATTAAGTGACTTTCCCAAAGTAGGATTGATACAGGTTTATCTGACTTTAAAGCCTATTTCTATTACAACAATTCACTTTTATATTCCCCACAGTGCTAAGCAGAGGGTCTTGTGTAGCATGTGTAGTATTTGTAGAATTCAGTTCTGACTCACTTTTTATGTATTCTGGATTATTTGTAAAAGATGTTTCTTGGTTATTGGGTATATTAGAATGTATTTGGGTACAAGTAACAGAAAATAGTTAAATGGCCTTTAACAACAAAAGGACTCATATAACTGGAATTCTAGCAATTTATTAGATTAAATATTGGTTTAATTCAGCAGTTAAATAGATGCTGTTCAGAGACCTTGTTCTTTCTCATTGTCAACTTCATCAAAAAGTAAAGTTGTCTATCATTCATAATCAAAAAGTAGCTGCCACTAACTTATATATTAATGGTATATATTTTCTTTTCCATATCCAAGATGGGTAGGGGGTGGGGTGGAGAGAGAGAGAAGAGAAACAGATGCCTCTGGACAGATTATGTTTTCCTTTTAATATTATTAAGAAAAGCACAAAGAAGGATATATCCTCACAATCAAGCAGTATGGGAACTTCTTAGTGTAGAACCTCTCAGTGGCTAGAAGATTGAGCATTGAGGAGTTGGGTAGGGTATATGGCTGTAAGGCAGGGGTGTCAAGTGCCAGAAAATACTCTCTGTCAAAGGAGACAACAATTGAATTGCTTGGTGGCTAGGTCTCTCTTGCCTTTTCTGTCATGGAGAAACTATTCTTTTTTTCTACTGTGGCAATGAGAACCACTCAGCTAATTCTGCAATTGCAGAATATTCCTTGGCCTGGTGAGGTGATTCTGTCTTTTTATAGCAAAGCCACCTCAGTCAAACAGACATTTAGTACTGAAAGAAATACTTTTAGCTCATGAGGGAATGGAATGGATTGGCCCTGCAGGCTGTTGCAGAGAGTATTTTTATTCACATAGCCCTCAATCCTCCTCTCATTCCTCATTCACACCCCACCATACACCTTCTCTTTTTATTAGAGTAGTTACTTTGGAAATTTCTTGTTTATATGGGTTTATATGTGTTGCTTCTGAGTTGGTTACGTCAGACTTACAAGAAGCCTTATATAATCAGACAGCTTACAATGAAAGGAAACTCCATGGGTTCAGTGACCAAACTCATGCATTATTTATAAAAATGAGCAAGCCAGACCCTGATTCCAGTTTCTTGGTGTGCTGTGATATTGCTTTTTGTTTTGTCTGCTTCTTTTCTTGTTTTTGTGTGGCCCAGTATATTCTCCTGGCCTTATTTGCCTTGAGCTGGGTGCACAGTTGCCTGGTGCCCTGCCTTGGCTTAACTTTGGCAGCCTTGACCTACCTGTCTTTTAAGCTTTGGGGAGGCTATTGGTACCACATGGTAGTTAAGAGGACATATCAGAGGTACCAACAAGGATTGCCTCTGTGATTCAGGTTTTCCTAAAGGACTGGTGAGGGTTATGGAAGTGACTAAGATGTGAAAATTAAAAAGATTAGAAAATATGAGGAAAGAGAGAGATTCCCTTGACACACACCACTTTGAGTAATATGCAGTGGGCGAGGCACTTTGCTAAGCTCTGGCTTAGGATAAAAAAGATGCCCGTTCCCATTATTTATTGTTATATAACAAACTATCCCAAAACTTAGTGGTTTAAAAAAATTATTTTACTTGTGATTTTGCAGGTCAGGCATTCAAAAGGGCTAGGTCTTTGATCCATGTGTATCAGCTGGGAGGGCTGAGCTGGCTTCTTCCAAGATGGCTTCTTCATTTGCATGTCTGGTGCTGTGGTGCTCCTTGATGACTCTTTTTTCTCACATGGGGTCTCATTCTCTAGATTATCTCCACATGGCTTAGGCTTCCCACAGAGTGGTTATCTCAGAATAGTTAAACTTTTCATGCGGTAACTGGTGAGCTGTATAAGCCACCCAAATGAAAGCTGCAAGAGACTTCTCACAACTTAGCCTTAGAAGTTCCAGAATGTCTCTTAAGCAGCATTCTGTTGGCCAAGCAAGTTACTAAGGCCAGCTCTGATGCAAGAGTAGGGGACTTAGACTCCATCTCTCAATGACCATCTTTATTCCACTACAGTATCTTTTTTTTTTTTTTGGTAGAGACAGGGGCCTTTTTTTTTTTCTTTGAGACAGAGTTTCACTCTGTCACCCTGAGTAGAGTACTGTGGTATCACCGTAGCTCACTGCAACCTCAAACTCCTGGGCTTAAGTGATCCTCCTGCTTCAGACTCCTGAGTAGCTGGAACTATAGGTGTGTGCCACTACACCTGGCCTGTTTTTTCTATTTTTGGTAAAGACAAGGGGTCTTGCTGTTGCTCAGGCTGGTCTCCTGGCCTCAAGTGATCCTCCCACCTTGGCCTCCTGAAGTGTGGGATTACAGGCATGAGCCACCATACCTGGCCTCATCACTTGAATTTAATCATTTCCTAGTCCTATCCTATTTTCTTGTTTGTGATATCTGATTATTTTTCTTTCTCTCCATTTCAACTGTCATAATTTTATTCCATACCTAGATTCCTATTAATACAAATGCTTTGTAGCTGGTTTTCCTGTCTGTAGTCTTTCTTTGCTTCATTTTTGATATACCAGTACCTGAATAATCTTCATCAGGCATAATGTGATGCTTCTGTCTAAAAACTTCTGTTTAGTGTTCTAGACCCTTTCTAATTCGATTCCGGAATATGAATCCCTCCCTTTAGTTAGGTGGGGCCTTTTGCTGTTTTCTGCATATCTTGGCTTTCGGTGTGTCTTCCAGGACTAGGAATGCCCTTATTTTTGCTTTCCTTCCTACTCTTCAAGCTGTGTCAAATCCCAGATTCTCTAATGGAACTCAGTCTTCTGGATAGGGCCTATAATAATGCCCTGTGTGGCAGGGCCCATAGTATATGCTTAGGACATGTTTATAGTTGATTGGCTAGTGTAGATCCAGCTCTAGGAAAGCTGAATTAGCCCTAGTGGAAAGAACCAGAAATCAAAAATAGTGTGAAATGTCACATCTCAAATCCTTTCACAATTAGAGGTTTATTTCACTTAAACTTCTACTTACAAAAAAATGTTTCTACAAATACGTTTTGGCATTTGCTTTACTTTTGAAAGAGGTAACTTTAATTTTTTGCTTTGGTCATTTAGTAATAAAAATCTCTAAATTGTGGTACATGTTTTCTCCTCTTATTTTTAGTAACTCCCTATGACATTTGAGAAACAAGAATTTGAGGTTGGCAGTCTAGCCCACAAATAAAAGAGTTCATTTAGTTTACTTTATCCAAAGCAGTTTTTCCCTAACTTGCTTGCTTGCTTCAGGTTCATTTATTCTCCAAAAAGTGTTTATTTGGTTCGTACCATGTGTTCAGCACTATTTCAGATACTGGAAATACCATAATGAACAAATAAAAATCCCTGCCCCCTTGGACTTTACATTTTAATCAGCAAGGGATGGGCAGAAGGGTTAGATTAAATAAGAAAACAAATTATAATATATATGGTGTTAAGCGCTAAATGGTTTGCAATTTTAAATATGTGGACTGAGAGGGCCTCACAGAAGAGGCAAGAACTTAAAGGTGAGGAAACTAGCTGTGTGGATATGAAAGTGTTCTATCATATCCAGCATGGTGGCACGCTCCGGTAGGTAGTCCCAGTAGCTTGGGAGGCTGAGGCAGGAGGATTGCTTGAGCCCAGGAGTTTGAGGTTGCTGTGAGCTATGATGAAAAAGAGTTCAGTTTTGTTTTTTTTTTTTTGGTTTTTTTTTTTTTTTTTATACAGAGTAACACGTTGGTAACCATGCGAGAGTGAGTGCCCTGGCCGCACCCAAGCGCCCCCCAACCACAG
>CAUYSK010042597.1:0-30957 GCA_963575035.1 Avahi laniger | reverse complement strand
CCAAGTGTCCATCAATACATGAATGGATTAATAAAATGTGGTATATGTATACCATGGAGTACTATTCAGCTTTAAGAAACAATGGTGATATAACACCTCTTGTATACTCCTGGATAGAGCTGGAATACACTCTACTAAGTGAAGTATCCCAAGAATGGAAAAACAAGCACCACATGTACTCACCATCAAATTGGTATTAACCTATCAACACACAAGTGTACATATAAGAATAACATCTATTGGATGCCGGGCAGAGGGGAGGGGGAAGGGAGAAGGAGGGAGGAGGGGACGAGTATATGCATACACAAAGAGTGCAATGCACACCATCCAAGGGGTGGACACACTTAAAACTGAGACGTGGGGGGAAGGGGGGAAGCAAGAGCAATATACGTAACCTAAACATCTGTACCCCCATAATATGCTGAAATTAAAAAAAAAGAGCATGCGTCTATTCAGTATTTTATATGGCTTAAATAATACAAAAAATGGTTCTTACGTGTTTTTATAACACTGTATTTTTATAATTGGATGTTTTGTCTTTCCATGCATACAATCATTTTCCAAGGTGAGTAACCATCAATAAATACTAAATTCTTTGAAGTACTAAGCAACTGGGGAGTATACTTTATATTTTTTATTCATTAAAAAAAATATCTGTCAAGGGTCCAAAAACTGGTCAGAGGAAGGGAAAAGGGGGAGTGGATAACAGCTGAATAAAGTGAGTTTGTCTTCTTCTGGTACTTTTTCCAATATTTGCTCAACCTAATGTACTACTCCACCTATTAATATTACTACTAACTTGATTCCAACTGAGCAGCATTTCAGCACTGGTGGTTATGCTACATTGCTGACTGTATGCTTTAGGTCCTTCTTTCCCTTCTACAATTTACCAGCATTTGAATAGTTACTAGCTTCAGTTTACACAGTTTTGGTTCACATGCAAATCATTTCTAATTTGTTTGAGGGCAGCATTATTATAGGACATTCACATTTTTTCTGAGGAAAAGAAGTAATCTTGGACATCTATCTTGGTGAATTTTCCAAAAATACATTAGTAATTTGCTTTTATAATGCTATTTCTTAGAAACTGAATCTTTGTCAATGAGTTGTTACACTCTTCCTTCCCATTAGTCAATAAACCCTTAGGCCCATTAAGCTTTGGTGGGAGGAGGCTCTGATCACAGTTCAAGGCTAAACACAGCATTAAGTTCTGTGAACATCAATATTTTAGGAGAAGGAAAAGAAATAGCTGTTGCTGCATTATTCAGCATGCCATTCACTCTCTGAGGCCTAAGATAAGACTTAGCAAAATGTCATAAGTAAATAATGATCAAAGAAGGTCCAAACTGCAAGTTCCAATTAGATTTATTTGAAAGTAAGTATGGAATACAATGGAGACAGTCAATCACAAAAACCCACTCCTGACTAGTCTGAACTTCAGAATTGTCGAACAAGACATAATATCACAATACACCCAGAGAGATCATCAATATTTGAAATTAAAATAATTCCCATGTTATATATAACATTTAGCAGAACCAGAGATCAATGCACACATTTAAGGAAGATTTTTTTCCTTAATTAAAAGGAAAACCGTATCACTAATTAACTTTTAAATTTAAACTTGTAACTAACCCGTGAATCACAAGTAATGACATTAATTCATTTAATAAAATTAAAAAGAGTATTGATTTAGTGTTTCAAAATTCATAAACTCTACTAAAAACTATTTGTTGATATTCAAAAGAGAGGAAGTAGCTCCTACTTTCAAGGTATTTATAATCTAGTACAGGAAAAAATAACCAGAGCTTATAATGTGACTTGATAACATTGCTAACACAATGGACCAGGATAATTTTTATTATTCAATAATCTTATGCAAATAGGGGTGAAGAAATGATGCAGCTATGTGGTCAAGCATAGGATTATGGGTTGCAAAGCATTTTAGGATTAAGAATTATAAGAGCTTCTATCTATTCACGCAGATCAAGCTGCGTGCAGAAATCAAGTTCTTTATCTATCACCTGGCTGTACTACGTGTGAGTTACGTGGTAAATCACCAGGCTAAGTTTATAGCACACCTCTAGGCCTAAAGCAGTATTCAATTTTGTAAATCTGAACCTTCCAAAGGCATATTACCTGGGATCAGAGCTGGTAGCATATCGCTCTCAAATCGCAATTCCTCTCAATCTCTGTTAACAGAAAGAGAAGGCAGAGATGAAGATGAAGCTTCAGGGTCAGGTAAACAAAACTAAATATCCACACCAGAGCAAAATTAATATTGAAGAATACAGTATTAATCAATTATGAAAAAATGTACATAATCCATGGAGGATATGTTCCAAGACCCCCCAACAGATTCATGAAATTGTGGATAGCACCTAACTCTATATACACTATGTTTTTTTCTATGCATACATACATATGATAAAATTAGGCACAGTAAAAGATTAACAAAAATAACCAATAATATACTGTAATAAAAGTTATGTGAGTGTGGTCTCTCTCAAAATATCTTATTGTACTGTACTCGTCTTGTGAAGAGGTGAGATGACACAACGCCTCCACGTTGAGATGAAGTGAGGTAAGTGATGTAGGTATTATGACATGGCTTTAGGCTACTGTTGACCTTCTAATGATATGGCAGAAGGAGCATCACCTGCTTGGAGTAATCTTGGATCATCAAGCCATGATAGTGTGGATGGTTGGAAGTCAGGAGCAGACAATGTTGATAATTAATGGGCAGGTAGCATGTAGACAGCCAAGATACACTGGACAAAGGGACAATTCATGTCCTGCGTGGGATGGTAAGATGGTGGAAGACTTCAGCACACTACTTCAGCACACCACTCAGAACAGCTTGCAACTTAAAACTGATGAATTGCTTATTTTGGGAATTTTCCATCTAATATTTTCAGACTGCAGTTGACCACAGGTAACTGAAATCATGGAAAGCAAAACCATGGATAAGGAGGAACTATTGTAGTGATAATCGACTATGTCAAAAAAACAAATACAGTTTCACTAAACTAGGTAATACATAGGAGATGAGACGTGAAATCAGCACAGCAAAGGAGGGAATTGTCAAACGATGGAGCCAAAATGCAAGGACAATGGTTAACATCATTATTGCACTAAAGGCAACAGAGTTGAGCACTTTGTAAACCATATAAGATGGATGCTATCAGGGATTGTAAACCACAAGCCACTCTGTCTCTTTCCTGCTCCTTGAGTTTCTTCTGCCTCTTCATTTCATATCTTGCTTATTCCCCCTGGGCTTCTGGTCTACTCTGCCACTCCAGTTGGCCACCCAGCTTAAGCCAACTTGTCTCTACAACTTTTGTAAAGGGACTGAACATTAGCATGGCTAAAAAGAGTTGCCTGCAGTACTCATGTGAGCTTCAGAAGTACTCAACAAAGACGTCTTCATATTTTTTTCCTGGGACTATAAGAAGATATAGCCTATTTATATTGTGTCTAGAAAGGACAAGTTTCTTGAAATTATACAAAAATGTTTACCCTCAGATGAACAGCATGACAAAACTTAGAGTTACCTGAAAAAATTGCAGGAAAAGGGAATTTAAAATGAGCTCTACTTGCTAACAAAAAAAGAAAGAAAAATGCTTAACAAAAAGACAAATCATCACTGGAACCCGTTGTGTGGATGTTGTTATTATTTTCTTGTCATATAAGTACTTAATCTATTCTTATCAAGTTCTATTAATATTCTTTCAAGGTTAAAAATTAAAATCTCTCTCAATATACAATATGAACAAATTTAGGTTCTGACAGGCACCACCACCATCCACGATGCACACATACAAAATAATTTTTTAGGTAAGAGTTGTAGACTACATTTGATGACTGTTCCTGCCCTGGCCTCGAGCATGCAGAAAGGAATTTTGCACAAATTCATTGCAAACAAAACTGTAGAAGCCTAGTCACCTGCCAACAAAACTCCTCTAGTAATTTTCTGGTTATGACTTTTTAAAGTTCTTATGCCTTTGGCCTTTACATTTCCTTCTTATGCACTAATGGCCATGCCCATATCTGAAACACAGACATATGAAGGTGGGGAAATAAAGGAGATAGTCTATTTTATGTCTCCTACTCTTCAGAGATTTACTTAAAACTACTGAATTGGTATTTCATTCTGAACTTTCTCCTTTCGGAAATGCTCAGAAAGAAACTGAGGTTATTGCATTGGTATATTCAGATTTACCCTTTTTATTTCTTATCATGCTGTAATTAGAACTGCTTTGTCTAAGCTTCCTAACTGAAAGATGCTCTCAGCATATATTTATCATATACTTCTTTATTTACTCTCAACATAAAATTGTCTTCTTGTTTTAACATTGAATCATGTTGAGATATTCTGATTTCTTTTCAAAACTTTATTATGTTAATTTATTTTTCAACTTTGTTTATGATTAAGTGGTACATATTACCTGGGAGAATCAAACAGTACATACAATACTTTGTTGTTGATTTAAAATAGAAATTAAATTTTATCAACATAAAACTTATGGAAATGTTCTTGTATATATTATTTCTTTTCTTGTCTAGAAGATAAATGCAGTCTCCTCATTTATAAACTATCTTATACGCAAAAGAAATTCCATATCATAAGATTGATATGGGAATTAAAGTAGATCATGTATATCTTGAACAATTCTCAATATATTAATCAATTTTCCTAGATTTTCCAGTAATTTTAGATAATTTAAATATACGAATAGTTTTAAGATACAATATAGAAATGTTGATGGTAAAAGATGTTACTAGATATCACAGAAGGGTCAAACCAGAAAATGTAGGTACATTTTAATATACATAGCTCAGTATTTAAATATTTAGAAATATTCTCATTTTGTCTAATTATAGCAACATAACATTAATCAAGAAGGGGGAAAACTCATTTTAACATATTTAACTTTTAATAATACTTCCTGGTAATAAAATTCCAAAAGTCTAGCTGCTTCAAGTTAAATATTCAATTATACAACATCCATTTAACATCAGCTAGGTTCATTGTCAACAACACCAAAGTAGTTTAACATATATGAAGTCATCTGATCTCAAAAGCCCAGTGATGTAAACAGAGCAAAGACTATAATCTCTCTTTATTTCATGAAAAGTAATATAGTGACTCAGAGTTCTCAAACTCTATCACTTTCATAGGACTGGTAGAGGGAGATGTTGATACGAGAACTAGTCTGTCTGTATGCATAAGCTTTTTTCACTTATTCCTGGAAATCCATCCAGTGATATTTTGGGGGCCTTTAAAATTAATTCTTCATAAGAAAATAAGTAAGTATGGACACAATATTCATCCCCCAATCTGCTATAATTGTAATAAATAAAATGTATGTTCCTCAAAGTACGTTGCTAGAGGCTGTCGTTTGTAAATAGGCAAGACTGCTTATTACAAACTATATCAGTCCAATCATTAGCATCATGGTTTTATTTCTCTTTGTATTAATCTGAATACTTGGTAAGATTTAAGAGTTGCTTTCAGAATTCAGCTCTGTTCTTCCCCCACTCCCTCGTGAGTGCTATATTTCTTAAGATACATAATCACATAAAAAGCTTTGAGATAAAGCATAAAACAATTGAAGTATTTGCTGCGTTTATGCTATTGTTGCTATTAATTCCTACCAGAATCAATTACATGTTTCGGGCCTCTGGCTAGAGAATTCAGTACCTGCTGATGATTGAAAGGGCAGGAAGTTTATTACATTTATATGTACAAGATTCCTTTCCTTTCTCTCCAGCCCTCATAGCAATCATTAATAACGTAACCTTCAGTACAATGGGCTGTCAGTGCTTACCCTCTATTAGAAGAAAAATATGCCACGCATTTCCATAGCGAATAGGTAATGCAAGCTGAAAAATGTGATAATGTGAAGAGCGGCATTCCTTCAAGTTATTTTGCCTAATTCTATTTGACACCTGGAAGAAAGTGATATTTTATCTTCCTATTGTAGATACTGAATGGGAACAATCGAGGCAACATATTTTAGACTTTTTAGGTTGGGTCAAAAGAAAAAAGTTATCTTTTGTTATTGTGGTTCAGTATGGCAGGTTGGTGGTATGACGGTGGGGTTCATCTGAGAAGAATTTCCCAAATTTTGCAGGATATTTGCACATTAGAATCACGATGCAAGTGTATAGCCCTATTCTCAATTCTAGGCATTAAAAATTTTAAAATACTATTAATACAGAATCAAAAACCAAAATATAAATTATATTTTAAGAATATGACTTAGCATTGCTCTTTCTCATTGTTATTATCAAGCAAATTTTATTTTTCACGTGTCAATTGGAAATGCTCATGAACAAATCAATTAAAAATATAATGTGTTTAACTGCTATGAACAGGAAATTACAATATTATTCTCATTAGAGACATAATAGTAATTCCACTCAGTAGAAAAGAAAGGTTGTCCAATAGCGAAATAGCCAGTCATATAAGGCAGTGAGTTTATTGCCATGAGCAATGTTTGGTGACTATTCATCAAAAATGTTGTAATATAAAAATTAGGGCATTTTTAAATAAAATAATGGGTAAACCAATTTACCCCAAATTTCCTCCTTACCTTGGGATTCTATGCTTCTATGAAAAGTAATTTGAAGTAAAAGATTAAAGCTGGTCAAGATTATTCCAAGGCACTAAGAATTTGTGGGAAGAACAGTTTAGTAGATAAAATCAACTCCTATCAAGGACTTATGTGTGCCACTATATAGAAATCATCTCATTTAATTTTTATAATAAACCTCAGCTAAATATTATTCTCCTTTTGTGCAAAGGAAATTTGCACAAAGTCACACAGTCGGTGAGGTGGAGCTAGAACTCCAGAGCCTATGTATTCAGCCACTCTGCTTCCTGTATTTAAGATCCTCTATGTGCTCTTCTAATTATTTCTGAAATATGTGATTCTAACCCTGATATTAAATAATATTGCGATTGAAACTTTGGAGAAAAATTCACCTTCAATAGATCGTCTCAGGCAACCTACCAAAGACAAAATGTCAACACTCAGGCTAGGCTTTAGGCTTGGTCAATTCGTTTTAGTGGCATCTCTTAACAGGTAGTCCTAGATATTCACCCAAGAAATATCAGAAGTGGTGCCTGGGGACCGAGAGAAGCCTCAGCATGCTCACGTTAGTATCTGCAGATCTTTCTGTGAAAAAAGGAATTCATTACATCAGAAAAGAAACTTCCTGACCACACATCGCAGAAATTAAGTGTGATTCTCATGAGTCTTTCAAATAGCGCTACAAGAATCCACCTGGAGACTAATTGTCATATACTAGGTTGGTTGTGATGGAATCCTAGCCTCATCCAAATCTTCTTCATTAAAGAGTTCTCCTGAGAAAAAAAAATTTTGTCTTACAGTTTTTGGCTTAACCAACAAGATTAATATTACTCCTTATTTTTTTCTTATTATACAATAACTGAATTTATTTAAAATAACAGTCTGCTTATGCAGTGAAATTACCACATATTCAAGTGTTAGACTAAGATAAATTCTGTCCATTAATTTTTTTTATGAAAAAGGTCTCTAAATTTCTCTACCTTCCATCACAGTTTTTGTGGCCCTCTCTATTTTCCTGGCTCCACCCCGTTCCCTGAGCTTCACCCACTTGCTCAAGGAAGAGCCCTGGCCACCACTATCCACTGTTTATCTCCTCGTCGTATAACACCTCAGAACATCTCGGACTTTGCAAGTCATGAAGACGACACTTGCACAGGAATCGCCGCCCCACACGAGCCGCAGCGGGGACCAGAGCTGCAGTGCCCAGGTTGGACCCAGCTAGCAGCACTGAAGCCAGAGCGCCGCCCAGTGGCTGCCCAGCTAGACCAGTTAACAAAACCAATGAGTGCAAAGGCGTTAACATCCTTCGTGCAAATTTTGACCAATGCAAGTGGGAACGTGGAAAGAGTTTGACATATAAATTCTTCTTTCCTCCATAAAATGGACAAATTGTTCCAGAAGTCCTCTCCTGGACACAATCCACATGACTGAGCAATTAGTTCTGTTACTTGTAAGGCCATTTGTCCTGGTGATACACCAAATCCCAAATCCTATTTGCTTATGATTGTTTTCCCGCTTTCCCTCACACATGTAGCCCTGGGATTGCACCTGCGAAGCCTGAGAATGTTAGCTTTGCTTCAGTCTCTGGTTTCAAAGAGTCGCTATCTAAACTTTTTCTTTTTCCTAGTTAGCTTTTGACACCGCGTAAAACAAAGAAAGACAAACATAGAAGTTTAATCAGGAGAAATGTTGTTTAGTTTAACATTAGTACTAAAGCGATTTTCATACAGATTTCTAAATGAAATTTGAACGATGCATAAACACATAACCATATTGTAACATTTTCTTGATGTCTTGATTAAATTTTAATAAAAGTGACTATATTTCATATTTAATTAATCATCACCAGAATTTACAAAATAATCCTTCCAGTTTTGGGGATTCAATATTTTTTCTGCTTTATTTCCCTATATAGGTAGTGACTTCCACTTTAAAACAGAAAACACCACTGCCAGAAAATATACTTTACTGGCGCTTTAAGGTCAACAGTTTAATTTTGTGTAAGCACTTCCCTGTCTTTTATTCCCATATCTTCATTATAGCTCACTTTCACATAAAGCTAAATGTACTCTTTCATCACTAAGGCAATAAAAAGGTTAATTTAAAGCAAGACGAGGAAAAAAATAAGTCAGCACTTTACCATAGCCAATCTCTGATTCTCTGCAGTTCCTTTATTTGTTTGATTATTTTCATTTAGAAATAGTCCAATCACCCCAAAATATGCAGACTAATAAAATGAACACCAGAGTACTTATCACACCATTCTATTTAATCCTGACATCTGGCAATCCTTCTTCAGATTGTTTTAACTAACAGAATATTATTTAGGGAGCTGATATCACGTGAGTACCCCCCCTTAGGTCTTTTATCTCAGTCTTTGCTATGAGAAATTATTTTTCAATCTCTTACACAAGTTTGTGCTATTAGTACTCACATATTCATGTAAAAATGATCCTTTAATTTTTTTATAAATGGTATTAGAATATATTCATTTAGTTAAATAACCTTATTTTTTGGCACTTTCTATATGCTAAATAATAATCTAGGAATTGAATTTTCAGTGGAAAACAATACAAAGTTTTTCTTTTTTGGGGGGGATTTTACATTTTAGTTGAGGAACAAAACACATAAATTTACAATATACTATCAAGAAGTGATAATTGCTATTTAAAAACGATAAGGAAATAAAGAGTGTTAGAGAGGGAGTTGCTAAAACATTTAGGCTGATGAACAAAGACTGGAATAATGCACTGGAGAGAGACATTACAGCAGCTAGGGAAAAGTCTTCCAGAGAGAGGTGACAGCAAATGCAGAGCCGAGGCGGGCTGTGTGTGGTGAGTCCAAGAATCAAAAAATGATGGCAAGATTTAGTTAGCAAAGTGGAGAACAAGAGGAAGCAGTTGCCAAAGTTCATTGTGCAGCATGCTCTTCGCATTTAAACATTACCTTTTAGGTGTTGAACCATGGTGTAATGAATAAATCTTGTTTAATTATTTTAAAATTTTCTATATATTAACACAATAAAATGTAACTTCCCGTGTCTATATCACTTTATTTCCAATTTTCACTATTTTCACTATTGCGAACTATGCTGCAACAAACATGCTTGTTAATATCTCTATGAACACTTATGCGTAGGGCTATATTTTTCAAACTCTCTCTCCCTATTTGTTGAAGACACTAGGTTATTCCTTTGTAGAATGCCACATAATTTGGATTGTGGTTATTATGTAAGTACCTTATTTTCAGTGGAGTCATTTGTTATTATTTCTTTTAAATATTCTTCTGTCATATGTATGCAAACAGAATGGGATATTTTAACAGTTATTTTGATGGTAAATAAAATATTTATTCTGTTTACACCTCTGTGAGTCAAGTAGTTAGATGTATAGAAGGAACCTATTGATAACATTCCGCTCCACACTCAAACCGCAAGCAACACCTTTAACAACTGCCAGACTCGTAAGCAAGGATCCATTTGATCATCCATTTGCTTTATTGTGCTGGGGATAAAAGTGAAACTGGTTATATATTCAAGCCTAGTCGGAGGTCAGGAAAAGTATATCAAGTGAAAAAATAGAACATGGCAAGCCATGAGTTAGTCTTAAGTAACGTTAAAGAATGAAGCCGATAGCAGGATTCTGGATTCATCCAATAACCAGAGAGCCTATAATTTTGAGAGAAATAAAGCAGGAACAATCAGAAAGGAATGCAAATGATGGAGATGTAAGCAAATACACTAGATAACAAAATAATTTATGCAGGCAAATACTCTAGTTAAGATGCACTGCAAACTTGATAAGCAAGATTTCCTTTTAGTCAAATGTCCAAACAGCACTTCATGGATCCAGCCCATAAAACAGCAGGAACACCTTACCAGAAGGAAGAGTTATAGCGGGAGAAGAAAGTATAATCCCTCACAACCACAGAACATAGTTTACTTCAGTAATATATTTTTTAAAAAATGAAGGTGGAAAAAATACAATGCATCTGTAGTAGAAAAGGTCAACATCTCACCATTCCTCAGACCCTAACATACCCCTTGTGACTTGTTACTGCCAATGTTTACATCTCTCCAAATACTGTTCTATCAAAACCCTGGAAAGGCACTTTGCTTATGGGCAGGAGAGGCCAGAAGTGGCAGGCTATTAATACTGTCAGAGAGTAGCCCTCTACCAATGAATGGCCCACTGGAGTTCGTATACAAATACCCCGCCTTCTCCCCTCTTGGGAGGGATAGTCCTGAGACTGGTTTTGCCCGGTCCTCCAATTTTCCTAAAGAATTAAGCTCCAGGAACGCAGATCCAGACGCTGCCCGGGGTAGCTGGATTTTAGAACACTTTTCACCAGCTACCATCCCTCCGCTACACTTTCCCAAACCTCTGCTGGCACACGCCACATTTTTACCCCAAATGTACTTGAATTTTAATTCTTATTTCATGGACTGATGCACTCGTTTTCTTGCTGGCCACTGGCAGGGAACCACTCTCAGCTCCTAGAGGCCACTCTCAATCTGTTGCCCCTAGGGGGCCCCTCCACCTCAGCAATGGAGAAATCTCCCATGTCAAGTCTCTCTCATGCTTAGAATCTCTACCTTCATCAGTCACCAGGCAGAGAAAACTTTCTGCTGTTGGAGGACTTCTGTGATTATGGCAGACCCACTCAGATAATTTCCATATATTAAGGTCAACAAATGTTGGTCCTTTCTGCTATAGCTGGATTAGTTTTCGAATAATCAAGGGCCAGAAGCTTGGAGAGTTATCTTAGAAATATGACAACCACAATAATCATTTCATTTAACATAAGAATGTGGTGATGTCTGCGCAACTCTGTAAATATACAAATAATCACTGAATTTTGAACTTAAAACAGATGGAGTTTATGGTTTGTAACTTCTACCACAATAAAGCTTTAAAAAATGACTTCCATATGCATTATCTTATTTCATCTTTAGAAAATCTTCTGCATTGTAGTTACTATTATTCCTATTTTGCAGATAAGGCAAAAGTAAGACTCACAGAGTTTAAGAAATTCCCATGAACACATGGGGCAAAAATAGAATCAAATGAATGTCTTTTGCAGATTCCGTTACTTTGTCCTACTTATTATTTGTTTTGATATAAATGTAAGAGACATTTAGGATTTTTCAGATGTTTCCCCAAACGTAGACCCCATTTTAAAATGCAGATCATATTACAAACAATTTTATACTTACCCTGTAGAATCACTCTCAGTTTTACAATCAGTTTCTGCAGGATTAAAGATGAAGAAAATACTTAGCAATGCTCAATTACTCTTTCTACAAAACTATCCCCTAGATAACAAGGCTGGGGAGGGGAGAAGGGAGAGGGAAGATAAAAAGAGAAAGAGGGAGAGAGAAGTGTGCTGTGATTAACAGCAGAATATGTACTTCAGTCAATTATTCCTAGTGAAGAAAGAAATGTATAATGAATTCTAGTGCCCCATATTAGTGATGGGCTATTTTATACTCTACATATTTTGCCTGAGAGTATGGAGTCTCAAATGCACAACATGAACAGTCACAGCTGTTATTTCCACTGATTCAGAAACTACTATCCTAAAATAAATCCCACACTTAATTAGCAATTCAAATATTGCATAAAATATTTCTATGGTCCGATTTTTTTTCAGCTGATAAAAATTCAGGATTTTTAATAAAAAGGAAGACAACTAAAATATTATAAGTCCATAGAGAATGCAGGAATAAAATTGATTTTAATTATTTTTTTACCCAAAGGAAAAATATTTTCCTCATATAAAGTATGTTTTAGGGATCACTACAAATTTTTCAGTTGCTTAACAGCTGCCTGGTACCTCCAAAAATTTTTTTAAAAAATTTGATTAAAGTTTTGAATCCTGTCAGAAGAATATGGTATAAACTGTTAAAACATAAAACTGCCTATTTTTAATTGCATAAATGACCCAATACTTCTTAAACACACAAAAAGTATACGTATATACATATTTCATTTCTTTCATCACTATTGGTTTAGTTATTCAAGATGTCTTCAAGATATTTTCTTTCCCTTATCCATGCTATACCGTCAACCCAAAATATTATAAGATGAAGCATCATTATAGTTTTTTTTTTGTTAGAAAGTCTTAAAACAGTCATTCCTTAGCTCTTCTCACTTTGTCAACTTTACATATATGCATCAGGTGACGCATGTGTTAAATAGCCAATTAGTGCTCACGGCAGCCACATGTGGACTTCAACCTAGTGGCCATTAAATATTTAAAATAGTAAGGAGGCATTTGAAACTCTCACTTGACTAAATTATGACTCCTGGGACAGTCTTTTCTTTACACCCTGCGTTAGTTTCTTATCATCCACGATTAAATTCAGGTGGCAAACCCTGTTGCTTCTTAAACCTCTGGTTATACTACTACAGTCATTCTGGTGAACTCAGGCTTTGATCAAAATCTTGCTTGAGTGTTAGAAATGGTGGATTTTGAGTGAACAAGGAATGGTTTGGATATAATATGTTTAAGTACATAAATTTTCTACATTATCATTATATTGCTTATTCCAGAGTAAAAGATGGAAGGCTTGGAAGCAATGGCTTTGTCTCCCCTGGTAGAAATATAGCATCCTTAGTAACTGGTTAGGCAAGACTGCCTACAGTTTCTTGAGAGTTAGACATGCTGACAATCTGTCACCATACAATCCAGAACTTCCAGAATCTCTAGAAATTACAGCAATTTGGTATAGCCAACCAACAAGTAACTAACTACGCAGCCATCTGCATGGCTTTGTGAGGTAACCAAGTGTTCTGTCCTTGGGGCCTTACCACAGCTTCTTCCGGGGTGGCCAAAGTTAGCAACTGTCTCTCAAGAACAACTTGGCTAGTTTCATGCCCTTACTCTTTCTGTCTATTTCCTGCACAACGGACAATCTCACAGGGTAAATATGGAAAAAGGAAAACAAGAAAAGGCAGAAAGCAGAACTAAATTAAGGATTAAATTAGTATTAACTTCCCAGTAAGCAAATCTATATCAGTGAAATATATTGGAAATGGAATATCAGTTAACCAAGTTTTCCATATATGACACTTTACATAACTGGCAAATATAAATTAAAGAACACTTAGGGGAGGTATACAATACAAGATGCATCAATCAGAAAATTGCCATCCACAGGCAACTGATAGTCTCAGGGAAAAAAAAGCATGGTGTGGTGCTGTTGTACTAGGAACAGGTGGAGACTGCAAAATATATGTTAGATAGATAAATAAACAGATAGATCTTATTATAAAATTCCTCCCAAGACATTGTTCAGAAAATTTATGGTAATAAATTCTTTATTTGAACAGGCATAAATCTTCTAGTATTAAAAAGTATATTTCTCTATGCACCTAACTAAATAAATATTGAACAAACATTTAAGGACAATTAGTTTTTGGAAAGAGCCAAAAAATTAATGCGGCAGGGTTTAATATTACCAGTTCTGATCCTGGCAGAATTGCCTGTAGAATTCTCATGTAATGATCTCCAAAAGGAGAGCCTGACTCAATCATCTTGCTCTATTCTAAATAACACAGAAATTTCCTAATTATTGTCTTCTCTAATTCCTACCACGTGAAAACTACAGTAAGGTGATTCCATTTGTAAAACTTTTACAATACTGGGGACATTTATACAATTATATCTAAAATACATTTAACTTTGTTATAACTACGCAAAGAGTTATTAGTCTTATTTTTGTAAACCTATTCTGTTATTTTTTGAGAGATTTTGTTTTGGGTATAATTCTAATGCTGCTAAAACTACTTTCTAAAATTCATATTGAAGACAATGCAACTATGCTTGAAGATGTCTTTCTTGCAATTGTTAAGATGTGAACTAAATTGTAAATGATTATAGCAATGAATGCAAGTGCTTTTAACACGCTACTAAAGCATAAGAGGGGGAAAAAAAAGCTTCTCTGTAGCCTCCGTAATATTAATGAAGAAGCTAAAATATTGAAATATTTTTTCAAATCTGTTGGTATGTCTTAATGGTGCAAATTCTTAGCTTATAATTCAAATATCTCCAGCATTTTACAAACAATTTAGCATTTTTTCGTATAACTGATCACATTTACTCTTTCAGACTTGGGGTGATCTCTTTTTCTGCCGTGTTGGTCACTCATTCTTCACCTTCACACTGACTCTAACCACACAGCTTCTTGTGGGCCTGACCAACACAGACTTCCAAGGAGGCCAAACAGCTGGGGCATGCTGTAAGCAGAGCTTTTGCCTGACCTGAAATCTCATTCATGCAGTGTATTCACCCAGATGTGGAAGAGATCTTTATTGGAACTCCGAAAAAATGCAGCACCGTAAAGAGAAAAATACTATCCGGAGGCATGCATGGTTACAGAGCATGGTTATAGAGTAGAATAGCTCTTCTTAAAGTGTATTAAACGGAGCCATGTTAGGCAGCACTGTATGAGGGGTGTTTCAACATTGACATTGAGTGTGATACCAGTTGAGTTAGCTTCATCATTTAAAAAACTATCCTGTAGTTTTGTTGAACTACTTATTTTGAAATAATTATTGACTCACAGGAAGTTTCCAAAATAATACAAAGTTTGGTTAATCTTCATTCAGTTTCCCCCAATGTTAACAACTTACATAATTATAGAACAATATCAGAATCAGGAAATTTGCATTGATTTAATGCTGTTAACTAAAGACTTCATGCAGATTTCACCTGTTTGTAAATACACTCTGTATGAGTGTGTGTGTGTGTGTGTGTGTGTAGTTTGATACAATTTTATCACATTTATGTGTTTGAGTAACCACAGCAAAAATAAAGTTATAAAACTGTTCCATCACTGCAAAGTAATGCTCTCATGCTATCCCTTTGTAGCTATCTATCCTTACTTCTAGCAACTACAGAAATGCTCCAATCTCCATAATTTTGTTATTTCAAGAATATCATATAAATGGATTCATCCAGTATATAACGTCTTTGTGAAGGCAACTTATTACTTTAATTTTATTTTAATATTTTTGTATTCAAATACCCTAATACATTCAAATTTTAATAGTAAAGATGCTTTAGGAAGGAAAAATTCCCCACATAGTTCTACTATCATGCTAAGAACCAGAGGAGGGACCAATACACTAGTAATATTTTCATAGCAAATTAATATCTGTTGCAAATATATGAGAAGTTAAAAACATGGTATTGTTACCAGCTTCCAAGTGGAGGTTTTCTTCCAGGTTCTTGGTGTTCCTTGCAGAAAAGAATTTCAGGACACACCATGTAAGCCAAGCAAGCAAAAGTGAAACTTACTGAAGTGAAGATACACTCTCTGGAAAGAGAGCAGGCAGGCTGGAAATAGCAGCTGCCCTGAGAGGAAGTGCTTTAGATCTTTTGAGGAAAGGAATATTCAAGACCAAGGGGTTGCTTTTCACTAAGAATTTAGATAGTAATTCCTAGAATTGGGTCCCATCCCATTTTCATACTTTATATAGTTGTCATGATGATTTCAAGGGCAGAGAAATTTTAAGACCACAATGCAAATGACATAATAATTAGCCAAAGTTCCTTTACAGATAGCTAACAAGCAGTTGAAGCTGGTTATCAGCCCCTTTTGTTTAAGGTTGTTTACTTAACACCTGCACCTGATGATCTTCGAGCCCCTGCATCCAGCCTCAGCCCTGTCTCCCACTGTAACAGTACCCCTTTTATTACTGAATTTCTTCATTTTGCATGGTAATCTTCAGATTTTGTCCTGGATGTGACTCTTGAGATATAGCAAATTATTCAATTTTATGTTACCTTGGCACCTATTCTGAATATAAGTTTCATGTTCTCATACCAGAAGCAGGGCATAGCCACCCTTGACAGAGTTTCTAGGTCTATACCTCCCCAAGTTGCTAAATGTGGTAGATCTAGATATCTGCCTTACTCAACTACTTCTGGTGACCACCTCCTTGTGGGATAGCTGGATACAACCTATTTGACTGGCCCTACTGACCCTCATACCCCACATGAACTGTGCAGACATACCACAATGACTACCTCTTAGTCACAGTGTGACCTCCTGGAACTCGGACCCCCTTGCTTAACTTTCCAATTAAAACTTCCCATGAGAAACCTATTTGGATAATGCCCTGGACCCCAACCCAGTCAAGGCATTGACCCAAAGGTCCTTCTCTCTCTCTCTCCTTCTTTGCACTGATCAGCCTCCATGTGGTCTTTGGGCATGTCATTCACCCCCAGGGCCTGTAATAAAATCTTTATATCCTTGCATCTCTTCTAATCACTGAAGGGGTATTCTTCCTTTTAAAGGAAATTAAAACATGTGACTAGCTTTTTTTATTCAGCATAATGCCCTTGAGATTCATCCAAGTTGTACTGTGCATCAGCAATTTGCTCCTTTTTATTGCCAAGTAATGTTTTTACTGTATGGATGTAGCACAGTATGTTTAATCCATTATCCTTTTGAAGGATATTTGGGCTGTTTACAGTTTGGGACTGCTACAAACATTCATTTACATGTTTTGCACATAAGTTTTTACTTCTACAGGATAAATGCCCAAGAGTGCAACTGTCTTAATTTAACATTTTGAAATTTGTTCATCATGAATTTTTATTTTTAATTTTTAAAAATATTGCATCAAAATGTCATTTATCTTGATTACTGAGTTTTTTTGTACCCTCCCTTAAATTGTTTACCTGAGGCGAGTGCCTCACTTGCCTCATCTTAGTATTGCCCCGGCCACGCGTGGGTTTATTTTTATGAGTATTTCTCAAATGGTTTTCCATAGTGGCTGGCAATGTGGCTGGAATTCTTACCAGCAATGTATGAATCATCCAGTTTCTATGCATCCTCACCAGCATTTGGTATCATCACTATTTTTTATCCTAGCCTTTCTGATAAGTATGTAGTGATATCTTTTTGCAGTTTTATTTTGCATTTTCCTACAGTTGATGCCGAACATCTTTTCATATGTTTGTTTGCCATCTGTATATCCTATATGGTAAAATGTCTCTTCATATCTTTTGCCTGTTTTATAATGGGATTATTTTATTTTTAACTATTTCATTTTGAGAGTTCTTTATTATTCTAGATAATAATCCTTTGTTGTATATGTGACTTGCAAATATTGTCTTCAATTCTATGGCTTTTCTTTTCATCCTTTTAACAGTCTTTCAACAGCAAAAATTTTTTAAGTGTGATAATGTGCAATTTACCAATTTTTCCTCAAAGAATCGTGCTTTGGTATCAGTTCTAAAAATTTACTACCTAACCTTAGGTTCCAAAGATTTTTGGAACATTTTTTGTAACAGCTTTATATAGTTTTATGTTTTACATTAAAATCCATGATCCATTTGATTAACTTTTTTATAAGTTATGAGATTTAAGGCAATGTTTTTGTTTTAGAGTTTTTATCTAAACTGGATGTTCTATTTTGCCAAATTTATATTTAACTTGTACGGAACTTATTAATACTACATATTTGCTGTTTGCTACTTGACCTATGAAATGAATATAATTAATATCTGGTATCCCAAGCCTCTCTCGTATCATCAGAAATACCACTGGAATGAGTCACTGAGAAATTAATTGGGGTTTGTTTTCTTTGTATGTTTGCTTTTGGTTATAGATTTTCCAATAAAAAAGCAAAAAGATCATTTTTCTCTTCCTTCCCATAGAAAGTCAGGTTAGACCTTAGTGGTTTTTGCTGCCTTAAGGAAAAATTAGAATTTTTTATATATATTTTAGTCTGATCTCCAAACCTTCCCCACAACACTCCCCCAAATTGTCATATATATGGAAAATAAATTGAAACAAATGCCTATTAGAAGAACTATGCTATGATTCACAACCTATTTAAACCTAATGTATTCTTTTGTTTTAAGGAATATAACACTCTAGTTGTTACACTGAAATGAATTCATAGATGATAAAAACTACCTACATTTGTAAATTTTTAATTTAGTATAGTGGTATTATTGTCTAAAAAGGGAAAATAAAAGGAAATTGATTTATAATCAAATAATACGTATATCATGTTAATGCTTGAGCACTAGTACACTAAAACATGTAATGAAATAGATGCTTTACCTTATGCATAATCCCCCTTAATGCACAGCTACAAGCACAGTTCTCCAACAACTTGAATTAAAAAAGAAATATATGAAATTCCTGAAAAAGAATCCTAACTAATGATATTTAGTTGTACTTACTAAATGTTACTGATGTTACTGATGTTCTCAGTAAGTACAAGAGAACACAGATAAATAATACTAATAAAATAGAAAAAAATTTAGAATATGAATAGATATATCTATCAAAGAGGTAGATATCATAAAAAATCAAATAGAAATCATAGAACTGAAGAATTCAGTAAATAAAATAAGAAATATAATTGAGATCCTCATTAATAGACTATATAAAGCATAAGAAAGAATTTCAGGACCTAAAGACATTACATCACAGAATCACTAAGGATCATCACAGACTACTATGAACAATTATATGCTAACACACTGGAAAATCTAAAAAAAATGAATAAACTCCTCAATGCAACCTACCAAGAATGAAATAGGAAGAAATAGAAAACTTGAACAGACTAATAATGAGTAACGAGATTGAATCAGTAATAAAAATCTCCCAAAAAAGAAAAGCCCAGGACCAGAAGGCTATGCTGCTGAATTCTCCTGAACTTATAAAGAAGAACAAATATCAATTCTACTCAAACTATTCCAAAAAAAGAAATGGAAAAGGAGGAAATTCTTCCTAACTTATTCTATGAAGCTAGCATTAATCTGATAGCAAAGCCAGACAAGGACACAGAAAAAAGAGAAAACTACAGAGTAATATCCCTGATGAATATGGATGCAAAAATTCACAACAAAATAGTAACAAATCATGTGCAACAGCATATCAAAAAGATAATAAGATATCATCTTTATAATCCCAATTAAATGGGATGTATCTTAAAATGCAAGGATGGTTCAACATATACCAATCACTAAACACGATACATCATATCAATAGAATGAAGAACAGAAACCATATGATCATCTCAATAGATGCAGAAAAGGCATTTGATAAAATGATCATACCTTCATGATAAAAAACACTCAAACTAGACATAAAAGAAATATATATCAACATAACAAAGGCCGTATATGATAAAACCACAGCTAACATTATACTAAAAGCTTTTCCTCTAAGAACAGGACTGTTTAATAGACAAGAAAGCCCACTTTAACTATTCCTTTTCTTTTTTTATTTTATTTCAGAATATTACAGGGGTACAAATGTTTAGGTTACATATATTGCCTTTGCCCCACCCAACTCAGAGCTACAAGCATGCCATCCCCCAGACAGTGCACACCACACCCATTAAGTGTTAATATACCCATCCTTTCCTCTTCCCTCCCACCTGCCTGACACCCAGTGAATGTTACTACCGTATGTGCACATAAGTGTTGATCAATTAGTACCAATTTGATAGTGAGTACATGTGGTGCTTGTTTAACCATTCTTGTGATACTTCACTTAGTAGAATGGGCCCCAGCTCCATCCAGGATAATACAAGAGGTGTTAGTTCACCATTGTTTTTTGTGGCTGAATAGTACTCCATGTATACATATACCGCATTTTATTAATCCACTCATGTATATTGATGGGCACTTGGGTTGTTTCCACATCTTTGCAATTGTGAATTGTGCTGCTATAAACATTCTAGTGCAGATGTCTTTTTTATAGAATGTCTTTTCTTCCTTTGAGAAGATGCCCAGCAATGGGATTGCTGGGTCAAATCGTAGTTTTAGTTCTTTGAGGTATCTCCATATTACTTTCCACAGAGGTTGTGCTAGTTTGCAGTTCCACCAGCAGTGTTTGAGTGTTCCTGTCTCTCCCCATACAGGCATGGCTTTAAAGGGATTTTGCAGATGTAGCTGAAGTCCAAAATCAGTTGACTTAAGAGGAGATTATCAGGTGTGCCTGATCCAAGCAGATTAGCACCGTTAAAAGCCAACAGCTTTCTCCTGCTGGAAGGCAGAAGAAGACATCAGAGATTTGAAGTCTAGGAAGAACTTAGCACGCTGCTGCTTGTTTGAAGATGAAAGGAGCATATGAAAAGGAACACAGGCAGCTTTTAGGGACTGAGAAGTTGGTCTTAGGCCAACAGGTAATGAGGAAGGGGGACCTCAGTCTCCAGCTGCAAGGAACTAAATTCTGCCAACAAACAAAATTTAAAGAAAATATGCTGAGTCAAGACCCCCTTTTCATCCACAAAGAGGAACCACTAAGCTTTGGTCCACTCACTCACCCAGACGTGATTCTGAAGTGCAGAATTAAAGGGGGTGAAACCCCAAAGGTTTGTGACCTAAAAAGAATGATTAATATAAAGGAAACTGCATAAAACCAGCTCTTACGGGGAATTGAGCTTTAGGGAGACTAGACTGAAAAGAAGTTCATTAAACCCAGGAAATACTGAGATATCAGCAAGCAGAAGTTTCCTTTTCATCCAGCAGAGAGGAGGTTCATCTATTCAACTCTTAGAAATAAAGAATCTAAACTTTCTTTGCACAGGTGAGAAGAGAGTGAATTTCTTACCTTGATACATTAATATAGTAAATATCAATTCATGTAAATCATTTGCAAAGTTGAAAACAAAATTAAAATGAAATGGTATGATAACTCATTGATTGGTAATTATCTAAAAAAAATTTCTTATCAATATAAGAGTTTTATATAAATCAGTAAATAAAAAGGTTTCAAATATTTTATCATGCATATTGGTTAAAATATAACTTAGGGGAAAAAACCAGTAAATCGCACTTTAATGAAAAGTTCAAAACCTTGAAAACTGTACCTGCCTTTATTTCCTACTCTAAATTGAGAAAAATATTACACGCCTGTAGAGGTATGTAATGTGATAATGGAATAGGTTGTGTTTTATGAAGAGATTGTAAAACCCATGAAAAGTTGCCCACAGCCAAAAGGAAATTAGGCCAAGCATAAAAAGCATATAGCTAGTAGAAAATAAGAATTTTAATAAAATTGAAAATACAACCCATCTCCCTTTATACTTCTTTAGGCTACCAATGTTCTCTCCCAGCCATGTTTCATTGTTATAATATTGATAAGTGTGAATAAAGCAGATAAAAGTTCTGAGGGCTGGCAAAATAGTTTTGGATGTCGAACCGTCTGAAAACTAATATCACAGAGTTAGTTCATTTATAATATTAAATTTCATTGTCATATCAATGGTATAATAAACTATATAACTAAAAATGAGTAATACTTTATATGACCATATTAAGATGAAATAATTATTAGTTTTCAGATATAGAAAATAACTTTGAGACCTCTAATCCAGTCTCTCAATTCATAGCCAAGGAAATGAGATTAGAAAAAGTAATAGCTTTTAAATAAAAAGTAAAAGTAATATGTTTTTAAATAAAGTAGAAAATCTGAAATTTGAGTCTTTCCCTTCTGATCCCATCTGTATACTTTACCCTACCAGGTAGAAACAATTAGTAACCTAATTTAAGTGTCCTAAAAGGAAAAAAAAAATCTAATAGCAAAATTTACCTTCTCAAATTATTTATATTACCAAGATTACCATCAAAATCAGGTAGTAAAAAAATGTCAGCACTTTCCAGATGGGCTTTTTTTGTTCCTATTTTTAATAAAACAAGGCAGAAAAGAGTATGATTAGTCAAGGGAAGCTCCAGCTGTATCTGAATCAATCCAAATTCATGACAGACAGCTTAGCCTTTCTCTAGTCTTTTTTAAATTATTATGGGTACATAATAGTTGTATATATTTATAGGGTACATGTGATGTTTTGATACAGGCATATAATGTGAATTAGTCAAATCAGGGTAATTGGGGTATCCATCACCTTGGACAGTTAACATTTCTTTGTATTAGGAACATTCTGTTCCACTCTTTTAGTTATTTTAAAGTTTATACTCTAACTTATTGTTGATTATAGTCACTTGTTGTGCTATAGCCTTTCTCTAGTCTTGACTCATACTGAAATTCCTTTCTGCAGTGCTCGGTTTTTGGTGACCTCACGTTGGTGAAGCGGCACTGACAGCTGAAACCTTTCCTGATCTGCACAAAATTGTGGAGAGGTGAGGTAAGTCCTCAAAGCAACTGTTTCTCCAGGAACAAAAGCTGAATTTTTGCTACACCTATGTGCATATACATACACCCTTGCACATAACACACCCCTTGTGAGGAAATGCAACTTTTTTTTTTTTTTTTTTTACTTAAATTAACTTTAGCTGGATTTTCAACAAAAGAGTCCTAGTGGATGGGTTAATTTTTGTACCTAAAATTGCTTATTCCTTCTCAAGATTTCCAAATGGGGTGAAGGAAGAGAATGAAGATAAACATTCCCCAGAAATCCCTGGCTTCATTCAGTGGCCCCTAATAATTGTACTTGACCCATCAACAAATGCTGACTCCGAGGACAGGGTGGATGATTGGAAACAAGGTGAATGCATAACATGATATCCTCCTTTATCTACCTGGTAATCTACACTGACACAAGGAACAGAACCGATGGTAGCATGATCTACTGTATTCAGCATTAAATTAAACCTAAAGACTGCAAAGTAAAAAGAGTAATACACACTGCTGGCAAAGTCACAAAGACAGTGAGGGCTAATACCACGTCCTTCCACAGGGAATAAATGGAAAATTTAAATACATAAGTAATAATCATATGTTCATCTTATGTTGTGGGGTAATTAAAGCCAATGACTCACTTAGGAACACAAATCCACTGAAGAGTAAAATTCGTTCATGACTGGGACATAATAAAAGGCATTGATTTAAAATACAACAATGATGTATTTATTACAGCCTGCCCTTTTAAAATCTACTCTGTTCAATACAGTTCTGTGGGTCTCTATCTGTGTGACACAGCCTATATTAATAAGCAGGCTTCGAAATAGCAAATAAGTGCAGGCTTCTGTGGATGGTGGCATTGTGAGTGTATTCTAAATATTTTCACTGCCTCGAAAATGAGATCAAGAACATAAGATAAAAATGAGATTTCCCTCAAAGTGGCGGAAGCCCTAGATAGATATATGGGTAGACAGATGGATAGAGATATAAAATCTTGTCTGTAAATTCAGGGTCTAATGCTGGGGCTTATAGTCAACAAGGAAGGCATTTGGGAAAAGGAGATGGATATAAGTAGAGGACAGCCAGGACAACCTGGAAGCCCATGAGCCAGAACACACGAGGATGGATTAAGACTGGGGTCAGTTCTCGCTGCCTCTTATCTGGAGGGTGAGAGAGTCTTGCAGGGGAAGCTGGCGCCCTTCGTCACGGAACTGAAGACACCTCTGGACCAGGTGTTGAAAATACTGAAAGAAGATTCAGGTGAAGGTGGGGCATTTGCAGGGCAGGTGGCAGTTGACACACCCGAGATGTCGGGACACTACATCATAAACAGGAGGCATGAGTTACAAAAAGGCTAATGCTTTAATTCCATCCTCCAAATCTCGCTTAAAAATCTCTGTTAAAACTTGCTCTAACTGGAAACATGCAGGAAAGGAAACATGAAAGAACGTCAATAACAATGGCAACAAATGTGCTAGGGCTGTATAAAAAAAATTACAAAATGTTATTGAAGGGCTTTAAAGGAACCTGAATGATTTATGAGATATAACAAGTTAGCGAATGGGAACACTCAACAGCACGATAATTAAATTTTACCTTTTAATTAATTCATTAAAGGAAAACCTCAATAGTATTTTTATATATTTAGAAAAATGCATTCAAAGTATCCTGTGTAATAGCAAAGATCCAAATGTATCCAAGACAATTCTGAAAATGAAGAATAAAGGAAAAGTTACATTTCTAGATGTAATAGTTGCCCTAAAGTATTTGTGGTTGACTAGGCCTGTAATGATGATAAGAATGTTTATAAAGTTGTCAAATGTTGATGTGATTATATATTCATATCTCTGGTAAGGTATTAAAACATATAGAGAGACAAATACATAGGTACTATCCTCTCAAAATGAAGGTAAACACAAAATTATTTGCTAATTTGCTGTATTTATATAAATGCCTCTCTTTTATACTGAAGATAATCTTAAGTATCTTATAATTAAGATAAATCTATCTTATATAAACAAGCTGTGACTATTTCTCCCCAAAATAACTTGGAAGCAAATTAGTCAGATCACCACTCACTCATTTCATTTACACTTTCAGTATTGAATTTAAGAACATGCTTCTTCACTTTAAATGTAACAGGACAGGTCTAGTAGTATGAGCACAAATATCCCTTCAGCTTGTACTGAATAATGAATGATTAAGCTTCCATTCTGATGTAATCAGAGTCTGTGTACCTTTTCTGCTGAGATATTACAGAATGCATTCTGTTATTGGAAAGCAGTTTGACAAGAATATAATTATTCGAATATTCATTGTATTGAAAATCCCTGTTATTCAAATGTTCTTATGTATTAAAGGATGGTAGTCAGAATAGTGAGTCCATCCATGTTGTCATACATAACCAAAGTTAAATATTTTTTACAGCAGAGTAGTATACTATTATAAGAATACACTACACTTTGTTTAATTTTTCACCTATATGTGGACATTCGAGTCATTTTCAGTTTGGCTAGTACAAATACCATGTAAGGTAAACATTCCTGGTAACAGGATATAAAAAGTGAAGTGATTCCACATTCTTGCCAAATTTGTTTTGTTTAGGCTTCTAATGTTAGCCATTCTAGTGAATGTGTGATGACATCTCATTGTTGTTTTAATTTGCATTTTCTTGATGACTACTGATGTTCTTCATCTTTTCATGTGCTTATCTTTAATTTGTGTATTTTTTATGGTGAAATGTCTGTTCAATTTTTTGCCCATTTCGTTATCGAGTTGTTTGCTAACATAGGTAGTATTTCATCTTTAAATGGTTGACAGAAGTCACCAGTGAAGCCACCTTCACCTGAAATTTTCCTTGTTTACAATTCAATTTGTTCAGTATAAAAAGCACTATTTGGTTATCTATTCTTTTTTTTAAGGAGTTTTGGCAGTTTGTATCTTTCAACAAATTTTTATACTTCATGTAAGTTGTAATATATTGTCATAAAATTATTATAATATCCCTTTTTATTCTTTTAAATTCTGTAGACTCTGTACTGATATCACCTCTCTGATCCCTGATACTGGAAATTTGTTTCATCTCTTTTTGTCTTCCCTCTGATCAGATTGGCTAGAGGTTTCTTTTCAGAAAATCAGATTTGGTCTCTAATTAATCTCATTGTTTTTCTGAGTTCTTATTTCTACTCTTGCCTTTCTCCTGCTTACTTTAAGCTTGATTTGCTCTTTTGTCAAAACAATTTTTAGATGGAGCTGAAGTCACTGATTCCAGTTCATCTTTTCTGGTATTTGTATGTTTAATGCTGTAAATAGTGCTCTAAGCACTGTCTTAGCTGTACATGATAAATTTTGATAGGTTCCGTTTTCATTTTCAAGATAAAAATGCTTTATAGTTTTCCTTTGGATTCCTTCTTTAACCATGAATTACATAGAATTGTGCTACCTAGTTTCGAAATATTTGCAGATTTTTAGCTATATTTCTATTATTGATTTCTAATTTTATTTCATATGATCATAAAACATATTTTGTATGACTTGGGTCCTTCTAGAATTTATTGAAATTTATTTTATGGTCTAGAACTTGTCTACTTTCATAAATGTTTCATATGTACTTAAACAGAATATGTGATCTGCCTTTGTTGGGAGAAGTATTCTATAAATGTTAGTTAGGTAAAATCTATTAATAATATTTGAGTTTTCCACATTCTTGCTTCATGCATTTTGAAAAATTTTTATTGGTTATATAAACATTCAGGATGCTTACTCTGTTTTGATAAATTCATGCCTTTATCATTATCTTTATGGCTGGTAATATTCTTTGATCCAGAATCTACTTTTTCTGATATCACTATTGACACATTTTGTTCAATGTTACAATGGTGTATCTTCTTCAATCCTTTTGTGATTAATCTATTTTTGTCTTTATATTTAAACTGGATTTCTTTTTAGGCAGCATATTCTTGGATCTTGTTTTGAAATTCAATATGACTATCTCTGTCTTTTAATTGGGGAGGTTAGGCCCATTTACATTTAATGTGCTTATGATATGGTTGCATTTACATCTATCATATTGCTATTTGTTTTATCATTTGGCCGTATATACTGTATTTATGCACTCTTGCATTATTTGAGTATTATTGGGAAGTCCATCTCCTTAAATGGCTTATTAGCCAAAATAATTTGATTTCTCTCTTCAGTGGTTGCTTTAGCATTGTTATACACATTTTAAGTTATCACAGTCTATGTTCAAGTAATATATCACTCTATCTGAAAAAGAACTTTGTAACCATATACAGCCATATCCGCTTTCTGCTATTATTGTCTTTCTGCTATTATTGCCATATATTTTGTTGATATATGTTATAAACCCTACATTCTTTTTATTTTTATTTTAAACAGCGAATTATTTTTATAGAACCTTAATGAGATTTTTTTTATTTATACACATTGTATTACTCAGGGATTTCGGGAAAGCAACCAATAGAATATATATACATATCTCCTATGTAATTATATATATATATAGAGAGAGAGAGAGAGAGACAGACAGAAAGACAGAGAGTGAGATCTCCAATAGAATATATATATGTATATATAGTCCGCCATCTACAAGCTGGAGACCCAAGAAAGCCCATAGCGCAGTTCAATCTGAGCCCAGAGGCCTGAGAACCAGGGGAGTTAATGGTATAAGTCTCAGTCTGAGGGCAGGAGAAGACCAATGTTCCAGCTCAAACCATCAGGCAGAAGAGGTAAATTCTGCCTTCCCCACCTCTTGTTCTATCAGACTTTCAATGGATTGGATAATGCCCATCTACATTGGGCACAGCAACCATCTTTCCTGAGTCTAGTAATTCTAATGCTAATTTCATCTAGAAGCACCCTCACCAACACACCCAGAAATGTTTAGTTCTATCTGGGCACTCCATGATCCATTTAAGTTAGTGCAAAAAATTAACCATCACACACATATTTACCGTCTCTGGCAGTTTCCATTTCTTTATGTAGATCCATATTTCCATTCAGTATCACTTTCCCTCTACTGAAGAACTTCCTCTAACATTTCTTCTAGAGTACGGTTAATGGTAATGAATTCTTTCAGCTTTTGAGTGAAAAAGTGCTTATACCAGCTTCGTTTTTGAATGACATTTTAATGAAGTAGAGTTCTAGGTCCAGAGGCAAGTGTGGTCTTGCACGCTTGTGGTCCCAGCTGCTCAGGAGATGGGGGGATCTCTCAAGTTCACGAGTTTGAGACCAGCCTGGGTAACATAGTGAGACCCTGTCTCTAATAATAATAATAATAAATATCAAATAAAAAATTCTAGGTTTAGCAGTTTCTTTTTGTCTTCTTAGCAATCTTAAAGATGTTGCTTCTGCTATCATTCTTTGCTTTCTTATTCACTACATGCTGTGACTTTTTTTCTGACCGCTTTTAAGATTTCCTCTAATCACTAGATGCAGAACAGTTCTCCAGGTGGCCTTGGAGTAACCCAGTTCTCCCCCTTGCTCAGGGGAGCAAATTGCCTCTCCCATTTTACAAAATAGGTATGGTTATACATGTTCTACTTGCTAGGTATTTTGTGAGGGGAAATGAGCAATAAATTATGTTAAATTTTTTTGTAATTTCACAGCTAAATTCTTTCTTCCAAATCTAGTGCTGTTTCCTCGATTGTCTACTTTACTAAAAATACAGTTTAGTAATATATTCTTTACAATAAAACATTCTAAATGCTGGCATGATTTTCTATATATTTTGTTCTGTTTTTTCTTCTCTGTTGATATTTTAAACTGAATATTATCAACTCTGAATTACTTAGGATTTATATAATTGCCATCTAGAAAATGACATGGTTTCCAGTTTTGTTTAAAATCCAGTCATACGGAGATGGGTAAAATCAGTACTTACAGGGTAGGGTAGCAGTATACTACTATTGCTAACCACAGAAGGCAACCCTTACCCCTCTGCTTTATACAGAGAAGTCCTCGCCACCTTTAATGCACTACAAGATTTTTAATCAATTTGTAGAATGTGAGTCAATTTTAGTCAACATTTTGATAAGGAGAATTTGGTACAAACAAACAAAAATTCAAACTCCAGATTTAGGAATAGAAATGACTTTACAAAAAAAAACTGCTGCAAATACTTGTTGATTAACTTTTATTTTCAGTACTTTCTATGCATTTTTACCTCTACTGGTATTTTTTCCAATATCCTCATATTCTCTCCTGCTTTCCCTGTGAAAATAGTCAAATATTTCAAATTATTGAAGTATCTGCTGCAGTTAAGTGATTTCAGGAGAATAATGCAGCCTTTTTACTTTGCTTTCTTTTTATTTGAGGTTTCAAAAAGGAACCAAGCCTCTTATTTAGTTTAGATCAGAGAAGGTGTGTTTCAAACAAATGACCTGCAATACTGTGTCTAATTCTGATTCTTCTATAACCCTCTGCATGAAGATTTGGTGGTGAAAATTCTGTAGTTATCAAGGGATTCTGGTGTAGAAACAATCAGAAATTTCGTTGAAATATGATGTTCAGGGATGTTCAAAAACACAGGACTGGGAGTCAGGAAATAATTTTGAGAACTGATTCCAGCTCAGCGTCCCAAGCTGCCTTTGCAGCTTTGTATAAAAATTTCTCTGGATGTAGTTTCCTCATTCGCAAACCTAAGGATAATTAAAGTCCAGGAATCATCCACAGCATTTAGCTCAGAGAATGCACACTGAAGAGGTATGTGAATTGAAATATCTTATTCAGTGTCTTACAATACTCTCAAGAAGTAGCATCAACGTTCAACCTATAAACTTTTATCAACTTTAAAACAAAAAATCAAGCCCCTTGAATATAACAAACGTAAAAGATTTTTCTTTGTTTCATCTCAATTTGAATTTCTGGAAGGACTGACTCAAGGAGACAGCGTAAAGAAAAAAAAAAAAGAATTTGTTAAAGTTGGTTAAGGTTTAAATCAAAGAAATATTTGGAAATGCTATGCCATCTCTATTTCCACCAGAGTCATGACAAAAGTTTTCTGGTTACTAAGACTTCTTGGGAGCTTGTGAATTTTTTTCAGGTAAGGAAAAGTTTACAAATAGATCGATCTTAGTTTAGATCTAACATGAAGTCTCCTTAGGCCCATTTTCAAAGTTTCTAAAGAAAATCTTTTGGAAAGCAAATTTTCAAATGGATACCCTAAATCACAACTATACTATGTTATTCTGTCTTTAATTAGGCAAGAAACTAAAAAGTGATTTCTTTCTGATTACATTGTAATTTACTTTCTATTGGCTGAAACAGTTCCATTTATTTCTTAAAACGAAAACATGATAGGTTTGAAGATTTAAAAATATTTTTGTATATTTACTGCCTCCCTCGTTCATGCTTAAATTAATGGTTATTAATAAACTAATTGTCAACCAGTTGCTAACATGACATGTGTTATAAATCATGAAACGAGGCATCGATGTGTGAAAGTTAATCATACAAACTGGTTCATTCTTTTCATACCCAACTAAAACAGAGGCAAGAGGCCAGGGGAAAAAAGCACTCAGGGAACACAACATTGCCACAAGAATGTCATTCTCTGCAAGCTTGGCTGTGGAAGCTACCTTCTGTAACTTGAAACCAGTTTTATCCAATAGCTACGGAAACAACCTGCTGAAACTCCAAATAGTTTTACTCACTGCTGTCACTCACCAATCAGAATTTGCCAGCTGCCCAACATTTTACCATGTCAATGAACTTTATTGAAGAACAATACATAACATTTTTTTTAAATAAAACTTCTAACATTCTCATTGTTCATCAGACATACCAAAGACCCCTCAGTCTGTGTGAATGCCTTGAATTGCAATTCTTACCAAATAAAACACTTTAAAATTAGAGATTTGTCTCTATATTTTATTTGAATTTGATAAATGATATTCTAATTTGTACATAAACCTACCTTTTTTTTTTTTTGGCATTTTGTGTCTCCTTTACCAAGTCTCTGGCAAACTATCAATCCCACATAAAATTCTTATTTTGGGTGGTTGCAAAGCCTTCAGAAACTGAAGGATGATTAACTTACCACAAGTTTTCCAGCATACAATGCAGGAGACATTCTATTACTCTATTTATTTCAACTAAATATTTTCAAAGCTGTGCTCTCCTTAGAGCTCTCCAGGATTGGGGAAAATAAACTCCAAAACTTGTTGGGGGAAAATCCATTCTTTGGGATTGCCCTCAGCCAGGCACAGATTTTAACCC
>CAUYSK010042595.1:0-11053 GCA_963575035.1 Avahi laniger | reverse complement strand
TTGCAGCATGGAGTTCAGTACAAGGCGGTTCCACCTTGGGACAGTTCAAAAGGGCGGTTTTCCTGAAATTGTAAAGAACTGACTCATCAATACATGAGTGGATTAATAAACTGTGGTATATGTATACCATGGAGTACTATTTAGCTATGACAAACAATGGTGATACAGCACCTCTTGTATACTCCTGGAAAGTGCTGGAACACATTCTACTAAGCGAGGTATCCCAAGAATGGAAAGACAAGCACCACATGTACTCACCATCAAATTGGTATTAGCTGATCAACATTTAAGTGCACATATAAGAATAACATGTATTAGATGTTGGGCAGGGGAAGGGGGGAGGGGGGAGGAGGGGATGGGCATACGCACAAAAAATGAGTGCGATGCGCACCTCCAGGGGAATGGACACACTTGAAGCTCGGACTTGGGCGGGAGGGAGGGCAAGGGCATCATACATAACCTAATCATTTGTACCCCCATAATACACTGAAATAAAAAAAAAAACATGACATGAATGAAATTCAGACATCTCTCAGTAAATGTGATAATTATTCCTCCCATCAGCTGCAGTTCTCAGTATGAAGGGTTATAATTGACATTATGTACAATAACTACAAATTGTATCCTATGAAAATGGAGAATTTATTATAGAAAGAATTGTTTTAATCTAAAGCTAACGTAGCATCAATAATTTTTCATAATTTGTGGTTCCCTTCCTACAAATAAGCTGCCAGGGAAAAATTGCTTTTAAGAAGTGGTTTAAGTGAGGGCTGTTTCATATATAAGTTTTAGCAAAATTTAGTTAATTAAATCAAAAGATATAAAATAAGATTTGTTCTTTTTCTTAAATGTAAGGAAAGATTTACTTTTGAAGTAATGGTCTTTACAAAATATATATTTTTGGTTCCTTTTTCTTATTATATCTATAAATTTACTAATAAAAGGTTTTTGTCTTGATTTACTAACATTTGAAAAGATGGATTATATCAGCATTGCAAGAAGAGGATGTCATAAATTAAAAATCCATACATGAACTATATTCTCTTATTGGCAATATGACAAATGATTGTGTAAAGTTACAATTAATGAAAGCTATTTGAAAGTTGTAAGATAGAGTTTGCCATAACTGCCCTACCAGCAAGTTAAAACACTCCAACTGTTTTTAAATCATCAGTTTACAGTGTGGATCAAACATATCAAAATATTTCACTTTAGTCAAGCAATTATCTATATGGAGCTTCAATCTGCAATGTAAAAGTTTGGTTCATAGTATCTCCAAGGTAGTTATCAAGTCAACATAGGTCTGCTTCATAAATCAATTTCAGACTGAATAAAAGGAGAAAGCAAATTCCTGCTTATGTCGATATTTTTCAAGCCAATCCCAAAGACAAAGCTGTTATTCTCATGTGAATTTTCAGTAGGTGTCTTAACAATGTTGTTCTGACAACCTATTTAGATACTATATGATGGAAACAAAACAACAACAAAAAAGAAAGTATAAGCTCTATTCAACTATTGCTTTTGGACATAAAATACATTTGAGGGAGAAACATGTTGTTCCATGTAGACTAGGGCAGTTATTTAGAGCAACTTTGGCTCTAAAAAATGGTTTATCAAAGGAAGTTTTGTGTCTAGATGAAGCCAGTTTTCCACTCAAAATCATTTTATTAAATGTCATTGAATCATACATTTCCAGGTGTGCCCCTGCAATAAGCCCTGTAATTCTTAAAAAACATACTGAGGTAGCAGGAAGGGCAGCTAAAAATAATGTGGGTTATATTTATATCCTGCTCATGTTTTCTAAGTAGCTCCTGCCTGAGTATTAGATTTTTAAAAATGAACTATCAGATAATTGGTTGTCTATTGCAAATAAACGATTCATCATGTTATCACTGTGCCTTTTTGTAGAATCCAGAAAGTAGCATTCTTGTCAAAATATCTTATAAAACACCAAGTCCACATTTATAATAAACATTCTAGTGAGTATCTGTCACTAACATCCCCCCAAAAAATATTCAGAAAAAAATTTCTAAGGAAACCTCTTATCCTTTCTATTTATGTAGAGAGTGGTGTTGATAACAATAATGATAAACACCATGATGTATCAGATGCCAGGAATCACAGTACACACTTTATATACATTAATCATCTGAGTTAATTCTCACCACAACCCTATGGATGAGGTGAACTTCTTCCCATTTCAAAGATGAAGAGACTGAGGCTTAAACAAGCTAAGTTCTTTACACAAGGTCAGAAAATCATCTCTCTGACCAAGAAGCTGGTGGTCGTCCTGAGCAACTTCTCTGAGCCTCCGCCCCTGATTAATGCTCTTACCTGAATCTCACCCCTTCATCGCTGCAGTTCTCAGGAAAACTCTACCTACCCATGTGGAATGCTCATCTACGGCTCGCCCAATTTGCTACTGGATGCAGTGTTATTTCATATGAAAACAATCAATAACAGAAAAGACCTGGATCTGGTTTCAAAAACATAATTTGAAAGGAATTCACTCTGAAAGCTCCAAGAAGCCCAGTGATCACCCACCGGTATCCTGAAAGGGCCTCTCAGGTACCTCTACTCTCCGCTGGACGCCTCCATCCACCTCAAAACACATGTCTGGCTCCTCCTGCTCATAAACAGAAAGAGAGTCCCAGTATCCAAAGGCAAGGCTGCACTTTAAGAGACACTTTGTTTGTGTAGGTGTTCAAGGATTTGGAATCAAAGCAGCAGAATTATTAAAATTAATCCAATTTTCTTTCATTTATTTTGTTAGTTCATACCTCTAAAAGATGTTATTTTGGAAGGCACCATTCAACCCAACCATTTACAAATCAAAGCTTTCTTTGGACTCCCTGAGACCTAACCCAAGCTAGACAGTGACACACTGCCAGCTCCGCTGCCCTCCCCACCTGGAAGGAGTATGGAATGCACTATTTGACTTGAGCTCACATTTAATTACCATGTCAAAAATCTAACTTAAATTGCTTTAATCAGCTGCCAACACTATGAGTCTTTCTGGCTTGAATGTCTATAAACAAAGAATAAATTCAAATATGTCACCAAGTGGCATCAACTCGTTGACCACTGGACCTGGAATAGTTATGCAACCAGGGTTCAATGGGAAAAAGTCGACATCTTCACGTATGTGAGCCTTTGCCGATCTTTTCAAACCATCAGTCAACAGAATCCTAACAAAGCTAAATGAGCTATCTGCACTGAAATTTCTCAGCCTCAGACATCCAAACCCGTGGCTCTTCATCAGGAAAGCTGAATAAAGCTGTTGCTGGCTTTTCCAGCTCCAATTTGAAACATTTGTAGAAACATTATTGCATGTCTAAATTATATTAAGACAAATAAACCTTCTGTGATTAAATACTCTAAAACACAGGAGAGGTGATAAGAGGTTAGGTTTTCTCTTCTGACGTGGAAAACACAGGAAAGTGCTTAGCTGTTAAAAAAAAAAAAAAAAAGCACGGATTCTCCAAGCCAGAAGCAGTATCCTTTATTCTGGAAATGTTTAAAAGCTTATAAGGAGAGATCTCCTGGTCCAGCCTGAGCACTAGGGAGCACATAACTTCTGAAATACTCCTGAAAGAGAATTCTCCATCCTCGTCTGTTTGAAATGCTTCCTACAGAAAACAGAATTCGCACAAAACAGCTTATGCTAATTCGAACACTGAGACCGGCAGTCACAAATTAAGAATCGTCTTAGAAGGCAGTGTTGCCTTCCACAGTAAGCAACTATTGGAAGTCTGTAAATATAGTAAGGGCCAGAAAATTAATTTCTAAAACTAAAAGGGAAATTCATTCCAGATGATCCAAGGAAATGAGTAGAGACTACCTACGAGGGTTCTCAAGCCCGCTCCCTGCTGCTCTGATAGGAAGACCCTGGTGGCGTGGCTGACATCCCTGTCATCTTCCTGGGGCCCCTCTGCCACCTCTCCTTCGGCACTAGTCCTGTCTTCAGGCCCACATCCCTGCCCACGTTCTCCCCTGCCTCTAACAGACCGATGGCTGCCACAGCTACTCAAGCTCTAGCTCCCCTCTGGATTCAGATCTGTACATCCAACAACCTGCCAGACATCCGTCCCATGTCCACCAGCACTTCAAGGCACAGCAACAGAGTCACACGCAAAGTTCTCTTCAGCCTCGTCGCTTTCCCTCCGGTGTTCCTTCCACCCTCTGTCATCCAAGCCCAGACACAGGCAGTCGTTCTTGAGTCATTCATTTCGCGGCCTCCTCCCCACCTGTCCGCAAACCCTATGGGACTTACCTCCTAAATGCTGTCGTGTGACTTCAGCCACATCAGCTTTTTATGTGGGGAGAGAGGCATATTCACATGAGTGGGAAAACTGACCTCCCTGCATCTCCGGTCCACTCATTGCAAGCAGGCCGGCCCAAGTCCTTCCACCGCCTACCCCTGTGGCTGAGACACAGGTCTGAGGACGTGCAAAGGTAGATCGGAAGCCAAATGAGCCAGTGAGGGACCTGAGCAAGCCTCAAGCTCGTTTTCCTTTGAGTCGATGAGCGTAACAGTGACACATCTAGGATACACCTGTTGAAAATAATACTGTTGGTGACTACTGTGGAGGAATAGCAATCTACAGTGGGGGTATGAATTCAAAGACATGTGAGATCGTAAAGGCAGTCTAGAAGATGAGAGGGACTGAGCAGTGTTCTGATGTAGTCTGCTGTCCACGCAGATGCTGTGTGAGAGGGACACATGAGGGTTGCCCAAGGGCAAGGGATGTTCCCTCCTTTTGGGGTGTGGCTGGAGGACAGGGATTGACGGTCAGGAGTAAGTAATCCATGAATGGACAAAATTCCTTAGAAACAGGACCCAGATCCAGAAGCGATTAAAAAATAATGAAACTCTACTCTGCATCCCCCATAAGTCCATCGTTAGATGTTTATATGTATATATAGTAAATATATCTGCTATAATATTAGTCTCAATTTTGTCTGCCATAGTAACTGAAAACTATCTAAGAGTCAAAGTAGGATAGTATGAATATATTAGGGTCTCTGCTTTGTCACAGGCAACCATATCATGATGGGGAAACATATTCATGATCATATTAATAAAAAAATACCATAATTAATAAAGCTGTAAATAAAATATTTTTAATTTTAGTAATTGAAATTATTTTCCTTGTAATTTTTCAAGTAAGTTTACAGATTTATATATAAATGTATATAATTTAATTCAAATGCATGTATATACTCACTAGAAGGCTAATACCTAAAAATGTCAATTGATGTTATTTCCGAGTGACAGGGCTCATGAGGGTTTTAATTTTCTTTTTACTAACTGTATTTACTAAAATGTCTACCTGTATTAACTTTCTAATAAAAAGGTTACTGTTAAAAAAGAATGAAAAACACACGTATACGAATATTATTAGAACATAGGAAAGTACAAAATCAAGCAGCAAAAGGGGGAAATTATTTCAAGAATTGGAAAAAGTATGTTGAGAATTCTGAGTAAAGCTATAGCAACTGAGAAAAAAATCCTAGTTCTGAAAGTAACGGGGAAAAGATGATGACTTCCAGAACTTCCACCGTCTACTAGGAAGTCCACCAACTTATAAGAAGGGACTGAATTTATCTACGTGCTCAGACCTGAGAGTCATTCTCCATGATGGATACTGAGCCACGTAGTGAGACAGTCGTGAGAGGACCTCTACAAACAGTCACAGGCACTGCAGACATGGCCTATCCCACGCTGACCCTACGTGAAATTCAAGGGCACAATATTACACGGAAGTTGTGAGAAGAAAACTCCACGTGGATTGGGGACAGGAATGTGCCACAGTCCATGGAGGCCAGCACTGTTCCAAGTGTGGTTTCAGACCAGCCACATTAGCATCACCTGGAGGTTTACTGGAAGGTATGTGGGCTCCCTCTGCAGACCTGCGGAGCCAGCATCTCTGAGGGGGACCAGGAATCTGTACTTTAACACACCCTCCAGGTTGAAAATCCTTTGGTAGGTAACTTCCTGGTGGCTAAGAGTGGGAATAATGTCTAGGGAACATGGAGGAATGACCGATTAAATAATCCCTAAATGATTCCTCTGAGTATCAATTTCCCAGCCAGGATTTTGGCAGCAGCTGATGACAAACAGGACTGTGATCGCCAGGGTGTGGCTGAAAGGGACACATGGAGTGCAGTTTTCTGCCTCTGCTCCTCAGTAATGAAGCCCCACCCCACCTCCCTTAGAAGCCAAAGAAAGAACTGGAAGTTTCCATGACAGCAGGGCCTGTTAAAGACCAAAGGGCACCCCAAGATTGTAAGAGTGGGCTTGCCCTGAAACCTTGAGGCCAGACTACCCTGGTGAAACCCTAATGTGACAGCAACAATGGGCGATTGTAGGGGTTGTCCTCGATATGGCGATGAGGTAGGCACAGCAGGGATCTCCAGACTGTTGAGTCTACTCTACTAGTACTCTGTACTAGTTTCCTGGGGCTGCCACACGCTGGGTGGATTCAACAACAGAAACTTATTTTCTCACAGTTCTGGAGGCTGAAGTCCACAATCAAGGTTTCGGCAGGGTCGGTTCCTTCTGAGGGCTCTGAGGGAGAGTCTGTTCTACGTCTCCGTCCCACTCCCGGTGGTTTGCTGGCCATGTTTGGTGTTCCTTGGCTTATAGAAGCATCACCTAAATCTCTGCCCTCAGCTTCAGGTGGCGTTCTCCCCGTGTGCATGTCAGTCTCCAACTTTGTCCTCTTTTTATAAGGACATCAATCACATTGCATTAGGGGTCCATCCTATTACATCTGCAATGACCCCATTTTCAAATCAGATCACATTCTGAGGTACTAGGGGTTAGAACTTCAGAATATGAATTCTGGGGGGACACAATTCACCCCACAGCAGGCTGTTTAGTATTATGTGTGAGGAAGCTACAGCAAACCTCTGTAAAAATGATTGTTTATTGGAGTTTAGTACAATTAATATTTAACTATCCTTCCTGACAAAATTTACCCAAATTTTTGAGCTTCATTGGGAGTATCATGATATTAGCATTAATAACAGAATAGTTCTTTAATTTTACAAAGACACTCTGTCTGCATTCCAATTAAAATCCATAGCACAGAGGTTGTACTAGAGCATTGTAGGGGGGAAAGGGCACACCTCAAATCATGGCTTGGACGTGGCAAGGTCATAACATGTAACCAGAATGTTTGTACACCAATAATATCCTAAAATAAAAAAAAAATAAAAAATTAAAATTAAAAAAAATAATAAAATAAAATAAAACTTGAAAAAAAAATCCATAGCAAATTGTCCTGGTAGAAATTGAACGAGAAAGTCATCATCAACTTTACAATTATACCCTTTCAGACATTTTGCTGAGTATATATTTACAAATTAGTGAATTCTTTAACCAAAAACAATGGGATCTTCTATGCATATCTTTTTAAAATTTGTTTTTTCCACTACAAATATCACAGCTGCCTGTCCGTGTGAACACAAACACTCTATAGCATTATTGCTAAGGGCCGCCCAGGCCCTTGTACGGCCCGTCAGACTCTTCCTCCCCGTCTCCCCGGCAGGGCAGCACACTCTTGCCTCCTCGGCCTGGAGCGCACCTTCCCACGCACTTGTGCGGCTTGCTCTCTCGCCTTCAAAGGTGTCTGCACCAATGTCCATGTCTCAAGAAGGCCTTGTTAACCATGGTATGAAAAACTCCAATTCCTCTCTCCCTCCCCAGCACCCACCATCTTTTTTCTCCATTTTTCCCCATCTCCTTTATCATCTTTTATCTATTGTGCTTAATTCCATTGGCAGTGTCTCCCCCACCAAGCTGAAGGCCCTCAGAGGGCAGAGCACAGAGGTTTTATTCATTTGTTCGCAGCTAGCACCCTAGGTCAAGAACAGTGCTCAGCATACGGCATGTACTTAAATAAAAACTGTTGAATGAACCACCTTCTTATTAGTAGAATATTAGGTCATTTCCAATATTCCAATATCTGGAACAAAGCTCTTTTTAAACTTACCCAATTATTTATTTAGGGAAAACATCCTAGAAATAGTATTAAGTCAAAGGATATGAATGTTTTCAAAGCTTCTAATTAATGTTCCCAAATTTGTGCCTCATGCTATATTATCAAGGTTACAAACTTTAAATTGTTTCCAGGTACATTATCACATTTAAATCACCATAATAATCAAACAGTAGTTAATGGTATAGTAATTCACCCTAAAACCTAGCCATTTTGAGGTTAAACATTTAATGGAGACACCCTTATCTGCAATTCATTGAGAAATCTAATGTTGTTTTGATCCAACGGATGAGCAGACTTGAAATTTTAGTTTTGTAAGCAATCCTTTTTTAATAGCATGTTTTCTATCCATCTTATGGGGATTACTTCCAAGGACTTAAAAGTCCTTTTTATAAGATTTGGGACCCATCAATTAAAACCTGAGTTTTAAAATCCTAAATTGAAAAAATTCTTCCCAGGGGTCTTTCTTCAGCTTAATACAATTAATCGCAGGTCACATAAATAGTGGCATGACTGGGTCACAGTTAGAATCCTGTGCCTAGGGGACCTTTGCCTATCCTTGCTATAGATGAACCAGGGTCTGTGGCTGGCACTGGATCTCAGTTCAGGAACTAGCACTAAAATCCTCAGTTGCCCAAGTGTTTGCTTGTTTAGGAAATGATCTACTTGTAGAAACTCACTAAGAATCTCATTATACTTAATAATTGTAATGAATTTCTAAGCAACCATTTTATTTAATTAATTAATTAAATATTAGTAGTATTTTTAAATGTTCAAGCTTAATAAATTTCTTAGCAACTTCTAGGATACACTGGAAGATTCCCAACCCTTATAGTTATGTGGGACCATGACATAGGCTCCAGCCACAAAAGTGAAAGGTGTCACTGATGTTCCAGGTATCATACAGAACAGGTATAAATTCTATGAGCTCTTCTTTTCCCTGCTAAGGTGGCCCCAGAAGCCACGTGTTGATACAATCATGTCATAGGATGGTGGGACTTCTGTCTGCCTGGGTGACCATGTGGTATGGTAGCACATGAAACAAACCCTTATTTGGTTAAGCCACTGGGATTTGGTGTTAATGTGTGACCACCGCATCCCTTAGCCCACCAGGACAGATGCATATACTCAGAGTTCCATTAATGGGGTTACTGAGTTTATCATGATTTTCTCATACTCTTCATAGGGTGGACCAAACCAGGAACCTGCCTGCCATTCCTTTCACTACTCGGGACCAGAACATGAAACATTACCAACTTGCCCACAGCTGTGGGCTCAGGTGCGCATGTTGAGAGATGAGAACAGAAAGGCAAGTTGTTATATTATGAAAAGTTGCTTATGGTGCCTGACCACACATATCGGGTGCGAACTCAGACGCCAGGTGGCTAATGGTGCCCTTAGAGAGGATTTAAGGGATAAATAATAGCTGCACATAATATCAATGCCACAGATGAATACCAACAGGGTGAAGATCAAAAGGCCGCCTTGTTCTTCTAAAACATATCTCACGGGCTCACACTGAAGAGAAGTGGGTAACCACTGTAGATGACTCTGTTATATTTCTCTTAAAGTAAGATTAAAGTATTTATCTCTAGAGTTGTGGTCCACAGGAGAGCCACATCCCTAATCTATGGGCATAGACTAAGTCTTTGACTGAATCATTCCCAATCCCATACTCAGGCCACTTGGATTCATTCCTTCAAAAATCATTTATTGAGTGAACACCACGTGCTAGACACTGTTCTAAGCATGAGAGATACACACTGGTGAATGAGACAAAGATCTGCCCCCATGGCAATTCCATTACAGTAAGGAAAATGGGAAAATTTTTTAAATCTATAAATAAATTTTTTTAATCTGTAATATCATGTCAGATAACAATACTCTGGAACAAATAAAAACAGTCGGGAGAAGAGAGAGCTCTTTTTGGACAGTGTGGGCAGGGCAGGGCTCTCTGGGGTGTCTTGAGCAGAGAGCTGATGACTCTCATGGGGACCCGTGACAAGTCATGGAAGAGCACTCTGGCCAGCAGGAGCAGTAAGCACAGGGCCCTGAGGTAGGATGAACATGGAGTATCCTAGAACCAGCAAGAAGCCCATGTGGCTGCCGCAGAGTGAGACGCAGAGGTGGTGCTAGGAGGCAGCCTACATCTTGCAGGGCCCTGGGAACATGATTAGGAGCTTGGATTTTATCCAAATTGCCATGGGAAGTGAGAGACGGTGTTCACCAGGGCAGGAATAGCATCTGACCTAAACTTTGAGGAAAACACTCTGACTTCTGTGTGGGGAACAGACTATAGGGAATGAAGCCATGTCAAGCAGATGAGGCTCAACAGAGTATGGAGTTAGGATCAAATATCTAATGTGCTGAGATGTGTCTCCACTCTTCTGTCAAGACAGACATTGTCACATTAGAGTTTTGGTCCTTTTTGACAGTCTTGATTTAGATGTAGAAACATATACATTAGCATCGATACTGATGTACCACATTCTTCTTACAAAAAGTCTGGCCATCATTAACATTTTGGTACCCATTCTTCCACAAGTCTCTCTAAACAAAAAAATATACGTACACACAATTTTACATATGTGGTATCCTACGTTATTCAGGTTGTTTTTATTTTGAGTGCATGTTCTATCATTGTTACTCCTGGAGGGTGGGATTCTAAACCACGTGGGTTTTTTTTTTAACTTTATCCTTTATATTTTTGTGAATTGTATGTACTTTTTCAATGAGAAAATAATAATTATTTTTTTTTTTTTTTTTTTGAGACACAGTCTTACTCTCTTGCCTGGAGCGAGTGCTGTGGCATCAGCCTAGCTCACAGCAACCTCAAACTCCTGGGCTCAAGCAATCCTACTGTCTCAGCCTCCCCGAGTAGCTGGGACTACAGGCATGCGCCACCATGCCCGGCTAATTTTTTCAGTATATTTTTAGCTGTCCAGTTAATTTCTTTCTATTTTTGGTAGAGACGGGGTCTCGCTCTTGCTCAGGCTGGTCTCGAACTCCTGAGCTCAGAACGATCCGCCCGCCTCAGCCTCCCAGAG
>CAUYSK010042594.1:0-10538 GCA_963575035.1 Avahi laniger | reverse complement strand
AAGGATTTCTTGAGAATAATCTTGTGCCTTCTTTGCTTGGGTCACTCTCCCCCTCAGCACCTTAGACGGTGCAGAACCCACACAGGGAACAGGGGGAGGGCGAGTGTGTTCAAAGCCACCCCGGGAGGATTTACTAAGCCCGCATCATCTCTCCCCCACCGTGACGCGTGCCACAGGTGGTAGGTGGGTTCCGCCCATGTGCATTCGAGGTATCCCTTCTCCATTCAGCTGTTACCAAAGTTCCCCCCAGAAAGCAACGTGGGATCCAGCAACCCTTTAGGTCCCTGTCTCCTTCCACCTCTCTGCCAGTGCCTTGGTGTCCCATTTGAGGAGGCTGTTAATCAGGATTGTCAAATTTGTATTCAGAGTGGTCTCTGTCTTTGTTGAATCAAGGAACTGGTCATCATTCTCAGAGTTGGGCTGCCTTGTCCGGTCAGATCTTACCCAGATTTCTGCTATTCAATTAAGAAAGCTATGAAGACACGAGTAGGTTTTCATCAGTTTCCTAACCCTACCCTTTTTACAACTTGGCTCTCCCATATAGCCATCTTTCCTCTACAGGGTTTCTGGTTTTTCTCTTTCATTTAAATTACTCTTTAGGATATGAGTGTTTTTCTGTAAGTGGTCTCAAATCTTTTGCAGAGGAGTTAGTTATCGATTACAAACCATGAAACCAATTGTTCTTTTCCTCCTCTGTGACTGTCTGATAGGTCCCTTAGTCCATCCCACTGCTAATCAGCTGCTCAATAGCTTCCTTTGCAATCACTCTTTGGCTTAAACAATTTAGATTATATGATCCTTAGGGGCCCAAAATTGCTAAGTAGAAACTAATTACTCATGATTAAACATCAGACTTGCACATACAACCCCCATATGTCCATGTTAACTTTGCATACAGATTCCATCTGTATACCAGAATGCCTTGTATATGTGCATTTTGTGTCTGACTGCTACCAAAAACCCAGAAAAGACAAACTGCTATTTCTGTGTGTCCCATAGCTACTCAGGAATAAATTAAAAGTCCACAAAAATATAAATAACAATACTTTCTAAAGAACACTTCCTAGACCAATAGCTTCTTATTATGCAGACTTTCAGGTTAAAATGTGTTTAATACAGTTTATTCAAGAGTGAAAGAGCAGACAAACTTTAAGATACCACTAAGCTGTGATCCTTAAGGGTAAAAACTGCCTCCCTGATCTTTGTGTCTTAATCAGTGTCCGTCCCTGAGCACCCACTCATTCCCTGCACGGACACTGACTGAAGATGCATTGTGGGCAGGCACTGTGACTGCCTTATGTATGTGGGGTGCTCAGTCCAGTATCTACTGAATTTGAATGTTAGGGTATCAGCTCTGTGAGCACTATCAATCTTTCTTCCCGAATCCCAGTTATGCATGTAATCTTTCCATTTCTTTCTTTCTTCTTTCCTTCCCTCCAACTCATCCATCCATCACCCACCCAACCTCAAAAACCACTGGCACAGAAGGCAGATGCCACATCCTCTTAGCTTGCTGTCCTCATGCAAATACCCTTCTCCTTTGAGGCTTTGGCCATATGGTTTTGGACTCCTCAGCTCCTTCCCTCACCTCATTAAAGATGAGCTGCATCTTTCTCTCCGCCCACCCCACCCCTTTAAACCAGCCTAATGGCTCCCTCCAAAGCCCCCTCCTGCCCTCCCAGCCTTTACAATGCCCTCCTGTTGGCTTTTAAGGGCGGTAGGGCAATCTTGTGGATGCCCCAAGAACCTCACTTTACCCTTTTGGCTTGTTCTTTTTCTGCATCCATCTCTGCTCTACCTCCAATTTTTGGCTTCAAAGACCTGAATTTAACTCTGACCTTTGGACTTTTGTTTTGAAGAATTAGCATCTTGGCTCTTCCCAGTCTACTCTTAGCCAGCTCATTCCATGGGCTCTCCAAGCCCTATTTTTCCTCAGCTAAAAAATGGCACATTAAATAAACTGCTCTTGAAATCCAACACACAATACTAGCCACCAAACAGACATCTTAGCTGGCTTATCCTTGACCCTCCCACAAGGTGAGGATCACTCTCAGGTCCATACAAATCCCTCTAAGATCTCCAATTTTTTAAATTATTATTTTTATTTTGTTTTTTACCCATAGCCTACTTCTCTAAGTAATAAAATCTCCAATTTTGGATCAAGCCCTCATTCTTGCTTCTCTGATCCTACACTTGGGCTGCTTAGGGAAAGGCAACTGTGCACAATGTTGCTGAAACAGCAGTAGAACAATGACTTCCCTACACGTGGGCCCTCCGTGTGGCTCTGGCAACGCCTGTGTTCATTCTTCAGGCGTTGCTCCCACATTTTGTCACTCTCCTTGAGCCTTGCTTTGGTTCTCTCTCTCACAACAGGTGACCTGGCCCCCTATGTCATCTAAAAAACAAAGGCTCTTAAGTTTAAATGTTCCCCAGGACAAATCTGTGGGTTCACGTCCAACCTCCTTCCTTCCCTCTGGTCTGCCTAGAAGAGGCCAATCTCCGCCTGTGTTCTCCATCTATGTGGTCCTCTATGTGTAATTTAAGAATAATGAAATGAATACCTGTGAATTCACAACCCACCTTCACATCACCAAGACCTTATCATCCACTTTTCAACAGAACCAGCTCTTATATAAGTCCTTCTGATTGTCAAGATCATTGGATTTTCTCGAATGCTTTCCCTTCTTCCCCAAACTCTTCTTCTCGCTCAGCTCCCACGATGATGTCTTCCTGGCTCACCTCTACTTTCTAAGTTTTCTTCCTCTTTCTTTTCTTTTTTTTTTTTTTTCTCTCACTGTTCCTTGAATGTCTTGTGTTTAGCCTTCCTCTCACTACCTTTCCTTTCCCTGGGTGACTCTGTTACTGTGGCTTTACAAACCATCTAATAAGCTCGTGATGCTCAAAAGTACATCCAGTTCTTAACTGCCTGCTCTAGATGTCTCCTGAACCTCTCAACCTGGAGGGTTGATGGTCAACTCAAACTCACCGTGTTTAAAACTGAACTTCTACTCCCCACAAACTTCTCCTCTTCTTGTGTTTTATATCCTTGTTAATGAGACTGACATCTATTGTCTGCAAGTCAGAATACTTGGACTCATCCTAGACTCTCTTTTACTCCCTCTCTCCAGTAATAACAGTAACTCACATTTATTAAGCACTTAAAATATATCATACATGGTTTTAAATGTTTTGCACGATTTACTCAATATCATTCTCATGACAACTCTAAAAGATAGTATTTATCATTTCCTCATTTTATAGGTGAGGAAACCAAGTCATTAAGAGGTTAAGTGATAAAAAGTTCACCCCACAGCTGGACTTATCTTATCCTGGGCTTGCCTCTAGGTGGACCCAAGACCCTCTGTGTTCTAGCCATGGCTTAACTCCTATCTCACTGCTGTCCCAAGCGGTGAACCCTGAATACACCCTGCTTTGCTACTGTTTGCTAGGCTGTTCACTCATCTGGCAATACCCACTTCCATTTCCTCCTTTTCTATGAAGCCTTCTTTGGCCAAACCAAGCCACTGTTGATTTGACCTTTCATTATGCCACATGTCCCATATACATATTTTTATTACAACACCTGTCCCTCTGCTGTGGTTACCTGTTTATACATCTGTGCCTCCCCTCCAGCCTGTGATGAACCCTCAAGGGCCAAAACTGCACACTTTGGCTGGTGGCCCCAGCACCTAATCCAGAGCCTGGAGCACAGTGGGTGTTCACTTCATTTCTGAATAAATGCTGAATTGAACAGTTTCTCTCCCATGTCTCTAGCTTTCCTTCCTTTCCATTACCTGAACTGCCATCCTAATCACACCTTCATTATCTTTAACTTGGGTTACTTTAATAGCTTCCCGGATCAGTTCTCTTTCTTCTGTTATCAGTCCGTTTTCTATGCTGCTGCCAACTGAATTTTCCTAAGGTGCAGATCTACCTGAAAAACTTCACTGCTCCAAAAATCTTCATATGCTATCATCACATACATAAAGCAATGATGATGAAGATGATGATGCCTCCTATGGTGCTTTATAGTCTTCAGAATACTTTCACACAAATTTTCCCTCTTACGCTCAACTTTTAAAATATCCATTATTATCTCCGTTTTAGAGGTGAGGAAGTTAAAGCTCAAGAAGATTAACTGATTTGCCCGAGGTCCCTTGGTTCATAAATGCCACAGCTGAAGTTTGGCCATATATCTCTTTACTCCCAGTCTAGGATTTGTTTTTCACTCTATTGCACTTACCCTCCAAGACCTCACCCTAGCCCTCGAGACCTTCTACAATAAGGTCTCAGTTTCCAGCCTCAGGCCTTTTTATTGCTCCACAAATACACTACCTCCACGGAAAACCAGTCCCTCCCTTTCCTTACAGCATACCCTTGGTGTCTGAGTGCCCTACCCTTATATGCTTCTGGATCTCTCTCCATCCACTAAGGATCATCTCAAACATCATTTTTGTCTTGAGACCTTTGCTGATTCTTCTTCTTTTCCAATATAATATGATTGTTCCATTCTCATGCTCCTCCAAAGTACTTATTTTCTCTCTCTCATAGTTACTCACACATTCTGTTTTGTGTGGTAGTTTTATGAGTACATTGCTCAGTCTATACTCAACCATTTCTCCCTCTTCTGATGCTCTTCCCCCAATGCAGAATAAAAATAATACTTAGAAATCCTAATAATCTCTTTTAAGAGCATTCAGTTTTATTAAACATAATCCCCAAATAGGAATCTTAATAATCCCTTTCAAGAGCATTTGGATTTATGGAACATAATCACCTAAAGGACTATAAATTTCTTCTGAGAGGGATATTATTTACTTATGTTTGTAGACTGGAGCATCTTACATAGTCAGCGTTCAATATAAACTTGTTGAACTGAAATGAACACACACATTTCAATGCAAACTTGTTTGCTAATGTTGCTTTAATTATAGCTAAGCATTTCCATGTGATTTTTCTATCTAATGAATCCTACATTAAGTATACAAAGTAATAATAAAGAAAATGCAGATGCTTAAATTATTCAGATCTGTAAGAATTTTCAAAAAATAAGAATTATTTATATGTACTCTTTTGATACATTTGTAATGCAATACAAATACAAAATACATAAAGTACATATAAAACAAAAAGCTTCTGCACAGCCAAGGAAACTATCATGAGAGCAAACAGACAACCTACAGAATGGGAGAAAATATTCGCATGCTACACATATGATAAAGGGATGATAACTAGAATCTATATAGAATTCAGGAAAATCAGCAAGAAAAAAATCAAACAACCTCATTAAAGGCAAAGGACATGAACAGAAACTTTTCAAAAGAAGATAGACTAATGGCCAATAAACACAGGAAAAAATGCTTAACATCTCTAATCATCAGGGAAATGCAAATCAAAACCACAGTGAGATATCACCTAACTCCACTGAGAATGGCTTTTATCAAAAAGTCCCAAAACAGTAAATGTTGGCCTGGATGCAGAGAGATAGGAACACTCATACACTGCTGGTGGGACTGCAAACTAGTACAACCTCTGTGGAAACAATATGGAGATACCTCCAAGAGCTAAAAGTAGAACTACCATTTGATCCAGCAATCCCATTACTGGGCATCTACCCAAAAGAATAAAAGACATTCTATAATAAATACATCTGCACTCGAATGTTTACAGCAGCACAATTCACAATAGCAAAGATGTGGAAACAACCCAAGTGCCCATCAATACACGAGTGGATTAATAAAATGTGGTATATGTATACCACGGAGTTCTACTCAGCCACAAAAAACAATAGTGATCTAGCACCTCTTGTATTATCCTGGATAGAGCTGGAGCCCATTGTATTAAATGAAGTATCACAAGAATGGAAAAATAAGCACCACATGTACTTGCCATCAAATTGGTATTAACTGATCAACACTTATGTGCACATATAGTAGTAACATTCATAGGGTGTCAGGCAGGTGGAAGGGGAGGAGGGGATGGATATATTCACATCAAATGGGTGTGATGCACACTGTCTGGGGGATGGACACGCTTGTAGCTTTCGCTCGGGTGGGGCAAAGGCAATATATGTAACCTAAACATTTGTACCCCTGTAATATGCTGAAATAAAAAATAAAAAAAAATTTAAAAAAAGGCCAAAGGCACATCTATAAACTGAAAAAAAAATGTCATTTATAATGTGCAATGGCTTTATAAGATTGATTATTGATTATATTAAAATTCCCCACTAGGACCGTATGAGAAAATTAAGAGCAAATAGACTGTTTCCTTTTCCGTCACTTACTAGCTCAGTGAGCTTAGGTAAGTCACATGCTTAGTAAATTGCAGTGATGTCAAGCTGAATCAATCAGATCTCAGCTTGTGGTGTCTTAGAACAGTGGTACCCAATCTTTTTGGCATCAGGGACTGGTTTCATGGAAGATAATTTTTCCACGGACCTGGGGGACAGGGAATGGTTGGTTTCAGGATGATTCAAGCACATTACATTTATTGTGCACTTTATTTCTGTGAGTATTACATTGTAATATACAATGAAATAATTATGCAACTTACTATAATGCAGAATCAGTGGGAGCCCTGAGCTTGTTTTCCTGCAACTAGATGGTCCCATCTGGGGGTGGCAGGAGACAGTGACTGATCTGACAGGAGGCGGAGCTCAGGCAATGATGAGAGCTATGGGGAGTGGCTGTAAATACAGACTCTGACCAGCTGCTCAATTCCTGCTGTGCAGCCTGGTTCCTAATAGGTGATGGACCGATACTGGTCCTCAACCTGTGGGTTGGGGACCGCGATCTTAGAACCAGAGGAAATGGGGATGTTAACTATCCCATGGTTTAGTTATGAAGAGTAAATGAGATAATATATATAAAGAAAATAGCATAGTTTCTTTCGTATTTAAGCATTCAATAAAAGACAGCACTGATTAATATCAAGCTGAGTTTTTGAACTGTCTCTAAAATGAGAAATATATTAATAATTTCTCTCTGAGCTTTAGTTGCTGGGAGTCTGAGATGAGAGAATATATGTGAAAGTGTTTTTTACAACAGAGTAAGTATCATGCAAGTGTAGCCTGCAATTAACCTAGAAATTATTAATACAAGCTACATATTACTAAAACAGAAAGTTAAAAGGATTATTATGATTCCTAAGTATGATCTGTACTTTATATTGGAGAAAATGTCCCTAAGTTTCCTCATAGGAACAGATCTCTGACAAAATAATAGCAGTCAGTGGGATAATAAGATCTGATAAAAAGTAATTCATTTTGTACCTTATTTCTGGTAATGATTTAAAATGCAAGCAAAGGTAATTTATCATTTCTTCTAGAATTTCACTTCGCTGCCTCACCTTGTTTTCTTTGTAGAGAAAGATTATTTCACTGCGAGGACACTGAACCCTGCCATTGTATCCGCCGTCGCCACCCCCACCGGCTCCTGGCCCCCCTGCTCCAACCATCCCTTCATCACTGCTTTCCTTCCATCTACCCCAGCTGCTATCCTTTAATCATTTCCTGGACCACATGTAAGACAGGAAGAGAAATATAATGTTTAAAGCCACTCACTCCGAAGTCTAGCTAGCTACCTCCCCTGCCCTTTCTTTGATCTCTCTGCCTTCCTTCCTTTTTGATTTTCTTGCCACTCAGGAACAAGGTTTCCTCAGCCCTGAGAGGCCCTCAGTTTTGAGCTTAAGTTCCTTAGCCTCTTTTGTTTTTTTCTTTTCTCTTTTCTTTTCTTTTCTTGACAGGCGCTATGTTGCCCAGGCTGGCCTTGAACTACTGGGCTCGAGGGATCCTTCCTGCCTCAGGTCACTAGTAACTGGGGCTACAGGCATGTGCTCCTGTGCTCCATGCCTAGCTCTTTAGCTTTTTAGATACTCCAAGTGATGAGATTCAGAATCTACATATCTGTCTTAACACAGCCTCACCAGTCCCATCTCCCCACACAGATGTCTGGTTACTTAAGGGACATATTTTAGGGTGACTTTTTATTCCTTGGATGGGCTTAAAATGCCAAAGCTCTTTACAATAGTAAGTACACTCACTTTTCTCCTAAAATGAAAGAACAGACGTTTAAATGATAAGGGTATAGAGTATTGCATTTCATTAGCTGTCTTACTTCTTCTCTGTCCTCCATATACCAGTCTGTAGGAGGGTACGGGGCACACAGGCCAGTTTCCATTTTCATGTCTATTGTACAGCACAGTTGACTCTAATTCCCAAGAAACAGTGGACTTTCACATGCTCATTTTGCACACCCTCCTTCTCTCTCCAACTCTCTGCCCACTTATTCTGACGTCACCTGCACTGGCCTGTTCTAGCTCAAGTGGTAGGAGGCCCAAGGCATCCATTCACCAAGTGGCTCTTTGTTATTAAAGGACAGAAGAGGCAAAATTGAATTTTAGCCTGAAGTTTAATCTTAGAGTTCAAAATGTGCAACTATGAAGATTTGCAAAGTATAGTTTGCAAATAAACTAGAAAAAATTCAAATGTTTCAATTTCCCTATTAAAGCAAGTGACTAGAAAAGCACCTCGCCTGTTCTCCCTCCCGTCTTCCCACCACAATCTCCCTTGCACACTGTCAAAGAGGTGTCCATCTGAGGCAGGTACCATCCCGCCTTTGCTCAATAGCACCCAGTGACTCTGGTCCAGTGGTTCAAGATGCTCTGTCACATGGCACCATCATGGACACTGCAACTTCTCTATACAGTTCCCCAAGCCCGATGGGCTTACTTCCTGTCCTGCCCGAGGGTTTCCTGCCCCTATATCTTTTCACTTTTCCTTTCATGTTATTCCACTTCACTTCCCTCTCCATTCTTTCTCATCCTGGCCTCTCTGAGAAGTGCTATCTTCATTGAGCTCTCTATCCTCTACCCTCTACTTACACATGATCTACGCCACTTATTTAACTATTATGTGCTGTGAGTTTTCTTTTTAGGTGTTAACCACCATCAGATTATAATTTTTAAATTCCTGCTAGGTTATAACCTCTTCCAGGGAAAGGATGTCTTTTAACTCTCCTGACTCCTCAAAGGCCAAGCACAATCAATAATAGTGAAACCACCCTTTATGAAATTAAGAAAAGGCCATAAGGTTGCAACTATGGTAGGGGCCTGAACTCTGCAAAGATACAGGCATAGTTAAAATATATATATAACCAGCCACTGTTCCCTAGCTTGCTTTCCTATTAATTGCTCATTACTCAGCAGTCACATAGCTGATAGCCATAAAGATTCTCAGCTTTGTTCATTGCTCCCACAGATAACACCACCCTTGTGAAACCTAAGGCTGGTCTTTGGAATATCTTCCAGACCCTGCATTCTGGGGGACCAACTGACGCAACCAGACCAGTGGCCCATCCCAAGGAACCAATCCAACTGGTCTTGCGACCTGGGAACTGACTCAGTGCAAGAAGACAATTCCTACTTCCCAAACCTATCAGTTCATCCCCAGCCAATCAGCAGATCCAATTCCCTAGCCCTCTGCCCACCATATTATCTTCAAAAACCCTGGCCACAAAATTCTCAGGGAGGTGAATTTGAGAAATTCCTCCCATCTCCTTGCATGCACCCTGTGATGTTAAACTCTCCACTGTAACCCCTGCTGTCTCAGTCTACTGGCTTCCCCTTGAGCAGTGGGCAATGGACTTGGTTGGGTAGTAACAACAGGAATTCATTTAACCACTCTGGGATTCTCTTTTCTCACCTCCTGCATCTGCAGGAAGGACCTGATATCTGCCTTTAAACATGATTCCAGGTTCAGACTTAAAGGCGGAGCAGACTTTGGTTCAGAACAAGGAAGTCAGCCAGGCACGGTGGCTGACTACTATAATTGCAGCACTATGGGAGGCTGAGGCAGGAGGATCCCTTGAGCTCAGGAGTTTGAGATCAGCCTGAGCAAGAACAAGACCCCATCTCTACTAAAAATAGAAAAGTTAGCTGGGTATCCATGGCATGTGCCTGTAGTCCCAGCTACTCAGGAGGTTGAGGGAGGAGGATCACCTGAGCCGAGGAGTTTGAGGTTGCAGCGAGCTATGATGATGCCACTACACTTACCCACGGCGAAAGAGTGAGATTCTGTTTCAAAAAGAAAAGAAAATTAAAAAAAGAAATAAAAAGAAAGAAATAAAAAAAGGAATAAAGAAATAAAAAAAAGAACAAGGACGTCACAGTCAAAACCTCTAAACTGGCCCGAAATCAACAAAAATTCAAGAACAACCTTATTTTACCACTCTGTAGTAGAAAAATCTATAGTTTGAAAAAAACATAGTACATTTGTATCATTAATAGTAATAACAATTATTATTTTTATGGAAACGCTAGTCAGGGAAAGCTTTCGGAAAAATAGCAACTGCTGAAAAGTACTTTTTTAAAAAAAATCTACCTTTCACAGTATAGCTTAGGCTGCTAAAATGCCAGAAGCCAAAATTGTAAACAACTCAAGCACAGATACAGATAAGCAAATAACTAATAAAAAATGCGCAACATCTCTAATCATCAGGGAAATGCAAATCAAAACCACGATGAGATATCACCTATCT
>CAUYSK010042593.1:0-41443 GCA_963575035.1 Avahi laniger | reverse complement strand
AATTAATTTCTTTCTATTTTTGGTAGAGATGGGGTCTCACTCTTGCTCAGGCTGGTCTCGAACTCCTGAGCTCAGAACGATCCGCCCACCTCGGCCTCCCAGAGTGCTAGGATTACAGGCGTGAGCCACCGCGCCCGGCCTTGATCATATGTCTTTAACCTCTTCTTGATGACCATGCAATTCACTGCCCAAGCTGGAACTTCATGGAATTTCAGGAGGCATGGTGACACTCCTTTTGGGCCCCAGTGGCATAAATGGGGACACCCTCGGCCACCCAGGGGTGTGTTCCTTAGGTCTATCATCACGCTTCACTTCTTATCTTGCAGGAATCACTTTCTTGCTATATAATACATTTTTATTTGTCTTAAAAAGTAGTTTTGAAGCTGTAAACATTTCTGTTTTATGCCAGGACATGGCCAAAAAGTGCTTCATCTTTAGAGATGCCCTCCTATTTTCTTTGTCAAACTCCAGTTTTCTTGAGGTCCACTGAAGAGAACAGCAACGGTGTGGGAATAAATGAGTCATGGTTTTGTATAAGGGGAAATTAACATTCTGTGTCTTTTTTTTTTTCTTTTGAGCCAGAGTCTTGCTCTGTTGCCTGGGCTCATAGCTCACTGCAACCTCAAACTCCTGGGTTCAAACGATCCTCCGGCCTCAGCCTCCCGAGTAGCTGGGACTATACAGGCATGCACCACCACGCTCAGCTAATTTTTCTATTTTTTGTAGACATGGGGTCTTGCTGTTGCCCAGGCTGGTCTTGAACTCTTTGCCTGAAGTAATCCTCCTGTCCCAGCCTACCAAAGTGCTGAGGTTCCAGACTTGAGCCACGGTGCCGAGCCAACATTTGGTGTTTTTTAATGCTTCTGAAACATTTCCCCATTAAAATAAAGGGCTCTGCACTGGAGTAGGACATCCAGTGGTCCCCAAAACACCATTTACAGATTCCATTCCTAACCTGCAATGTTTTGTGTTTTATGACATAAAAACCATTTTTGAAGAAGGGTCCAGCACATGGGAGGCTAAGGTGGGAGGATCGTTTGAGCTCAGGAGTTCGAGACCAGCCTGAGCAAGAGTGAGACCCTGTCTCTACTAAACAAAGAGAACAAACAAACAAACAAACAAACAAACAAAAAAACCCAGAAAAATCAGCCGGGCATGGTGGCAGCGCCTGTAGTCCCAGCTACTCTGGAGGTTGAGGCAGGAGGATTGCTTGAGTCCAGGAATTTGAGGTTGCAGTGAGCTACAGTCACGCCACTATACTCTAGCCCAGGGAGACAGTGAGATCCTGTCTCCAAAAACAAAACAAAACAAAACAAAAACAAACTATTTTTGAAGAGTGTCAAAAATTAAATCACAAAAATGAAAACAAAACTGTCTTACTGATGATATTAGTCTCCCCCTCCCCCCAAAACAGGGCCTCATTCTGCCACCCAGGCTGGAGTGTAGTGGCACAGTCACAGCTCACCGAAGCCTCGAATTCCTGGGCTCAAGTGATCCTCCCACCTCAGCCTCCCCAAATGCGCCACTGCACCCGGCCCAATACTTTCTTACCAGCTGATTTGTTAATAACATGCGAGAGCAAAGCTTAATTTGTAAAGTAAAAGTATCTCCACATTTTGAAAAGATAGCCTAGCTGCATGGTTGTCCTAAGGATAATAAAATAGCTTATACTGAACATAAATGTAAAGAACATTAGGCCAAAAACTTACTTCATCGAACCTTCTGTCAGTCCCCATGACCAAAAGGTTGTTAAACTCTCTTTCCAAAACAGCACGAGCCTGAAATAACAAAACAACAATCAAAACTTTCATCAGGTTAACTTGAAGGATGTTAGCTTACATACATACATTTATTTATTTATGAGACAGAGTCTCGCTCTGTCACCCAGGCTAGAGTGCTGTGGCATCAGCCTAGCTCACTGCAACCTAAAACTCTGGAGCTCAAGCGATCCTCCTGCCTCAACCTCCCGAGTAGCTGGGACTACAGGTGTGCACCACCACACTCAGCTAATTTTTTCTATTTTTAAGTTGTCTACCTAATTTCTTTCTATTTTTAGTAGAGACAGGATCTTGCTCTTACTCAGGCTGGTCTCAAACTCCTGAGCTTAAGTGATCCTCCCGCCTCGGCCTCCCAGAGTGCTAGGATTATAGGCATGAGTCACTTCGCCTGGCCTCATAATTGTTATATAAACCAAGACTTTAAAATAGAAGAAAATTAATAAAACCTCAATGTGGCACACCTAAAATATTTCTTTCCCTGAGAACTAAATGTATATCACTCTTAAAAGCATATGGACTAGAAGAAAGACTCTCTTTACTTAGTTTACTGCAAGACTCTCATGCTTGTAACAGAAATGGAAAGATGAGACACAAAATAATAAAAAAAGAATGCTTCATTTTGAAGCATTGTATTACAGATTAGTTATGAAAAGAGATTACTAGCTGTCTGAGGTTCTTTTGTTTTCTCTCCGTTCAAGTGAACCACTAAATGGGTATAATCGGGAGAGCTGAGCGCAGGCAGTGGCTGAGTGCAGACACGGACAGGCTCAGTGTCACCTGTGTGTTCTGCGTCGGGATCTGTAACAGCAGCGCCAGTGCGTTGAAATCGAAGGTTTCATCTAAGGCCAGAAGTGCACCGTGAACGCCACTCTCGATGAGATTGTTTGCATATTCTTTAAGACCAATAGACAGGATCCAGCGAATCACTCGATCATTGCTCCAAACAAGCACGTCTGAAAAAGAATAAAAACAATTATAAAAGTGGCTTTGGAAAGCCATCTTTGTCACATACACCCTATAACGCAAGAGAGAGATCCCTACCGTTGCTCCTAATCCTTTGGCTCCTGACAAAGGGCATGATCCCCACAAGTGCTGGGAGGAACTGCTAAATGGACAACCTTTGCCGCACTTAGACACTGGTGTCCTGGCCCTGCTCCATTCTAACGGAAACTCTCCCATTAGAACTTGGTCTTCAGTGAACACAAGAGGAATGAAGGTATCATGTACACTGTATTTCTAGAGAACAGAAAATGAGGAGGATCCAGGGATCAGAAACCAAAAGAACTGTAAGAACTTTAAAACCTAACAAGTACGAATGTGTTTTATAGGCAGGAGAGCCTCTGGAAATACTTCTTCCCATCATAGGAGTTGGCACCGTAACAATCGAGACACCTTGTTCAATTCAACATAACACCACTTAGATCTAATTTTCAAGCCTGTTCATATTGTGCCATTTTGAAAAGAGAGAGACCTACAGATACTCTCCAGCATATTAGAAACCTTGGGGAAAGATGTTATGCAAATTAATAAATTACTAAATTTGCTCTACTACATCTAAAAATAGCCACTCTGTAAAAATACATTCAGATGATCACCAATCACTGCCAAAGACAGTTTTTGTTAACTGTAAAAAGATGTAAAATGGATACAGAAAACAAATGAAACAGATTGACATATTTCATTTCCAATGTCCTTTTCTGAATAAAAACCCACACTTCCATATATATTATATAAATGTCAATTTACGATATTTTTCATGATTCATCATTAACTCAATCATGAGTAAACTGCTCTTCAAATGTGCTATCTACCAACCGTATTTTCATCTTCCTTTAGTTTCTTTCTTTTTTTTTTTTTTTTTTAAGAGACAGGGTCTCACTCTGTTGCCCAGCCTGCAGTTCAGTGGAGAGATCAAAGTTTACTTTAAACTCTAACGTGATACTCCTGCCTCAGACTCGTGATACTCCTGCCTCAGACTCCCGAGGAGCAGGAGCTAATTTCGTAGCCACTTGTACACGACCACATCAGGCTAATCTTAACATTTTTCATAGGGACGGGGTCTTCCTATGTTGCCCAGACTGGTCTTGAACTCCTGAGCTCAAGAGCTCCTCCTGCCTTGGCCTCCCAGAGTGCTGGGATTGCAGGTGTGAGCCACCATGTCTGGCCCTCTTTAGTTTCTTTCTTAGTAAAAACTGGGGATGAAAACAGCACCTCCAGGGCTGTGGAAAGGATTAAATAAATCGACCAATGAAAGTGCTTGGAACACTTCCCATCGTCTACTCACTATTCAATAAGCCTTGCTTCTCATCATTATTATTGTTATTATTGATCTCCGTGCATTCCAAAAATTGTTAGAGACTTGACTTTGAGCTTAATGCACAGGGTCTTACTTTAAAAGCAAATTACTATCTTTGGTCAGAGGGGCACCGAAAGGCTGGCCAAGATAGAAGAGAAGCACGCGTCTTCTGGGTGAATGTCCCATACACTCTTACACCTCCTTGGCCTCTGTTTTCTTACTGAAATGCCTTTTCCTTACCCCACCCCACCCCCAAGAAGCACCGGCTCCTCCTTCAAGGACCAGCCGCCATTTAAACTCTACGCCTCTTTCCCTCCAAGCTGGGAGCAGAACTGCACGGTGCTCTTCTGTGCTCTGGAAGCCCTCGGACGAACACCCAGAACCATATTTTTCACACGTAAATCAAGTCGGCACACTTTGCTCTGTTGTTATCTAGCAGCGTGGAACAGCATCTCTGAGCAAAAGAGTACATAGGTCGTAACAAAAGGAAAACTCTAAAGTTGCAGGAAGAATGCCAGCCTTGAGACATCCAGCCTGCAGACTGACGTGAGCATAACAGGCACAAGTTCTCTGGCTACAGAGCAGGATCTCAGAAGCATTCGTTTTCATCTTTGCCTCCTCTGCAATAATGCCAGATAGTTTTTCCACTTCAAGCTTTTTCTGATTTTTTTTTAAAAATAGGAAATCACTGATGCTGCTACTACCCCAGCAAGCAAGAGTATGCTGCTAAATCAATTAAACAATGTACTAGCCTTTTATTTCATTCTGACTTTCTTCTCTTTTTCTTTCCAGTTCTTTTCGGTCATAATTTAACCTTCGCAGGCACATAATTCCACACTGGAAACTGTTTCTAATACAAAAAAAGAGAGATTATTTAGAGATGGCAACGGTGAAAAATTTCTTAGTCAGGTAGTAAGAACTACTTGCACAGAGTTACCTGTGGAAACTGTCGACCATTTTCAGCTGCCCGCGGAGGTCCTTCTTCGTCAAGTGGTCCAGCATGCGGGCGTCGACAAGGCACTCCATGAAATAGCTGCGGTACTGCGGGAGGCCCAGGCTGGGGAGCCACTCATTGCCGATCCACTCGTGGTTCATGTCCCCGTATGCAAGTGTCTGGTTTTAATGAGTGAGTAAGGTGAGTTATGGAAGGAGTTACAAGAGCAGCTGAAATAATTTTTAAATAGAATTTTTAATCTACTATCAATACAGATATTCTCAAGGTTAAACTAATGACAACTTTATAATTTCAAAATAATTAGATTTTCTTTTCCCTCCTTTTAAATTTGTTAGTAAAATTTTATACAAAAGGAATCATAACATTAAAAGTCTATGATTCACTTGTGATAAATTTAACTTATTTACCAAACTACAATAAACCTGGAACTGGCTATAATTTTCCTTTCTAAAACAGTTTTTAATATAGTAACAATGATGAATGATCACGACTCATGAACAAGTTTGAAGTCTCAATTCGACTCTACTCATTAAAATACGTCAGGCTGTTTTTAATTAATTATTATTATTTTTTAGAGATGGGTCTCCGTCACCCAGGCTGGAGTACAGTGGCACGATCATAGCTCACATAACAGTTTCAAGCCATTGCAAAAAAGTGAATAATAAATGTCTCAACTCATTCTATGAGGCCGGCATTACCCTGAGTGCAAAAGCAAAGATATCATAAGGAAAGAAAATACGGATGCAAAAATACTTAACAAAATATTGGCAAATCAAACCAACAATATATCGTTATTTTTATTTATTATCTTTTTTAGAGATAGAGTCTTGCTCTGTTGCTCAGGTTGGTATGCAACAGTGCAATCACAGCTCACCACAGCCTTGAACTCCTGAGCTCAAGTGATTCTCCTGCCTCAGCCTCCCAAGTAGCTGGGACTAAAGGTGTGTGCCACCACACCTGGCAGTTTTTAAAATTTTTGTAGAGAGAGGGGTCTTGCTATGTTGTCCAACTTGGTCTTGAACTCCTGACCTCAAGTGATCTTCCAGTCTCAGCCTCCCAAAGTGTTCCGATTACTGGCATGAGCCACAGAGCCTGGCCCAAATTAGCAATATATTAAAAGAATAAGATATCAAGACAAGTATGGTTTAGTTAGTATTCCAGGAACGTAGGTTGATTCAACATTTGAAAAAAAAATCAATGAAATTCACCATATCAAGAGATTGAAAAACCATAATATCATCTCAAAAGAGGCAGAAAAAGCACCTTACAAGATTCATTGTTCATTTATGGAATGAATAGAATGGAAGAAAAGTGCCTCGACCTGATAAAGGGTATCTACAAAAAACCTAAACCTAACATCATACTTAGCAGTCAAAGATTGACTGCTTTCCCCCAAGACAAGAACAAAGTAAGAATGAACACTCTTATCACTTTTATTCAACACTGTACTCAACATTCTAGCCACTGTAATAGGGCAAGAAAAAGAAAGGAACATGAATTGGATAAGTCTACAGAATACGTGCAAGATTTGCACAATGAGAAAAACTAAATACATTATATACACACGCGCGCCAGAGAAAGGCCCCTGACGTTCTCCAGTGGAGGAAGACTGAGTTGCGTTCACAGGAATCCTGTAGTTGCATTACGAGATCCCCGGAAACAGTAACTCTCGACTACCGCCATGTTCCGTCCTGACGCTATGGCCTCCAAGCTCATTTGTTATTTGTTCCAATCAAGCTGGAAGTAATGACTCAAATTCTAACAAAGAACATTGAAATTCTAACAGAAAAAAATGTTTCACTACTTTCTCTAAACAACCACAAGTAAGAAATACACTAAATATTTTGGGGCCACCATCAAGACAGATCACAAAATCACCATGATTTTTCATTCTTCCAAACTTTAATCTCATAGGCCTGATATTTATAGCATTAATATCTGGTATTGTTTTCTTGCCTGCTGATTATGTATTCTTAAATGGGTAGAAGTAGCAAAGAAATTGTCTAAACAGAAAACTGCACAGAAGCAGAACCCTACTTACTTCTGTTCCCTCAGTATCTACGTTTGAAGCGGCTGGCAACGTACACTCCCGAGAGGAGTAGCCTCAATCCCAGGGAGACCCCTCGTTCTCCTGGGCTGCCTCAACAGCCTGCTGAAGACACATGCAAAGTGATCTCTTGGTCAGAGAACATCTGGGCTAGAGGAGACACCCATCGCACGGTGTGTACTTCCATCATTAAAATGATCACAAATGCAGCCCGGTTTTGTGAACTCCACAAACCGTGAGCATGATGGGAGGAACTGCGGCTGTCCTGCTCATGGGTGGGTTCCTGGCAGGCAGCACAGTCTCCAAACAGCCAGCACTCTCTTACCACTTGCTAAATGAACGTATATAGGCATATATTTTCCCTGTAAAGAGCAAAGGTTAAGTTTATTTAATTTATATTTCATGCCTCTGACGCATGCAATTTCACACTAAGGTATCGACAAAGTTATGTTTCTTAGTATAAAACATACTGAAATTTAAGTATTTATGAAATGAACCCTATTTAATTTACTGATGGTCATTATTGCTCCTGTAAAGAGATATCTAACTGGGTTAAATAATTAATAAGGTTATTTATCTGGAGGAGAAGCAAAGAATGCCTAAATCAAGGGAGGGAAAAACCCACAGAGTCATTCATATTACAGCTACTCTTCTTTTTTGTTTTTATTTAAAAAAAAAAGAGGCAATACACTTGGCTACACTTTAGGAGTACAAATAGAAGGAAACAGTTGTTTCAAACATCACCTTGTAATCAGGAAAATTCTGATTTAAAATGATTTTGATTCTTTTAAGATACATAATGATTCTTCCAAAGTCCTTGAACACCATGCCATTAGTGAGAGTCCCTAGAAAAAATGTCTGCCCGTGTCGCACAGCCATCACGTGCCACCGAGACACACAGCCTGGCACGCAGCAATACTGGAGACAAAAGTCGCTCTGCTCACTTTTTCGATGCAGATGCTCGTGCAGAAAATGACAGACAAGAACACGAGCGCATTCCCTTACTGCATGTAAGGAGCCACTGTTATTTAGTCAAGCTGTCTGAACAAAAAGGTCACAAAACAATTGGAACAGAGCTTTGGTGAATTTGAGAGCTGAAAATTCAAAGGTACATTACTTAAGAAGAGGCTTAATTTCTGAGAATTCCATTAGTAAGAAAACCTTTAAATGGACACAATATAAGCATAGTATTCAGTAAAATACTGACACAAAGACACAGAGGAAAAGTCGCTATGCAATTATTATAATTTTTTTTTTTTTTTAAAAGACACAGGGTCTTGCTCTGTCATCCAGGCTGGAGTACAGTGGCCTCATCATAGCTCACTGTTCACTACAGCCTACAACTCCTGGGCTCAAGCGATCCTCCTGTCTCAGCCTCCCAGGTAGCGGCGAGTACAGGTGCGCACCACCATGCCTGGCTAATTTTTACATTTTTTGTAGAGATGAGATCTCGTTATGTGTTGTTGTCCAGGCTGATCTTGAACTCCTGGGCTCAAGGGATCCTCCCGCATAGGCTTCCCAAAGTGCTGGGATTATAGGCGTGAGGGACTGCGCCCAGCCCACTACGCCAATTTTGGTGTTTGGAAATTTATTAGAATACAAGTCTCCCATCAGTAGATCTTGCAACTGAAATTACCCCAGTAGGGCATTATGTATATAATCTCAGAAGCTGCCTAAGCCACAGGACTTTGTATAAAAAAGATCATGTTAAACAAAGTGATCTATGTCAATTAAAAATAACTACCATGGCTCCATATGAGACATGTTCAAAATTGTCCATGAGACGTACTCTTTAATCCTATGATTTGCCTAATGTTTTCAAATTGTTTTTAAATCATTAAATCATTTATTACTCTGAATAAATTAAGATGCAGAAAACATCAAAAAAAGTAAATCACACAAGTTTTCATATCCAACTGCTTTTTGCTGCTGCACATGCAGTGAAGAATACATTACAGAAAGACTCCAACCTGAGCCCAGCTTCCCTCCTCATCCTCCTGGCGTTACGTGTTAGGAATGCAAAAGAACACAACCATTAGTGTTGGTGAGCTTAGTAACGCAAGCGAATTCACTCTGCAGGGAAAGTGTAGCTTAAGTGAGTGAAAAGTTCAAAACATCAAAGCATCATGCAAAACGAAAAATTTTTCTCATGCAAGGAGCAGACTCTTCCCATGCCAAAAACATCCATAGAAGCAGAAAGTTAGAGTCAGACAATCACAGCAGGGGAATAAAAACTGAGGTCTTTCCAAAAGGAGAGATGAATTAAATCTATTCTAAAAAGTCTACCAACTTTAAATTCCTTAAAAAAAAATCTAAAATAAGATATAATACAAATTCTATTTACATATTCAACCCATAACTAAAAGAAATACTTATCTGGAACAATTGAATGGAAAATAACATTTTTGTTTTCAACAAAAAGGCAAAGAACCCAGGCGGTCTTAAATGGAAAATGCACCACGAGGAGAGTAGCCTGCGGTGCGTGACTAACCGTTTGCGGCGTGGCTGCGAGCGTTTCCATCTCTTCGTGTGTTAACCAGACATTTCCTGTGGTCTAAGGTGACCCCAGTGCACCAACCACATCCAGGTCAAGGGAAGCAGTGACAAAGAGGAGAGGGGCACACACATGAGCCACAAGCACAGAGAAGGAGCCATGGAGACAAAAGTCGCTCTGCTCACTGTTTCGATGCAGGTGCTCGTGCAGAAAATGACAGACAAGAACACGAGCGCATTCCCTTTGAAAGAATAAACGCGCCCTGTTATCACCGCGTCATCAATAACCAAGGAGAATGGCCCACAATTTCCAGAGACTCAGATGCCATGCTTACCCCCGGGGGTACATGGAATATAAAGGGAAGAAAACACATTTCATTCTTCTGGAAATTTTGAATAATTCTCAAGTAACTACTGATTCAATATATTTAAAACAGCCTTACCCAAACAAAGATTAACAAAGGACACAGCATGAAACTCTCCCTTTGGTTCGTGCAAGACTACCTGCAGCAGGAGCTCTACAGTGACGGGGCCCCTCTGCCTGGAAAGCCGAAGCCAGGGAAACTGGGGAGGTAGGAGCAGGGCACGGGGAGTCGCAAGAGTGCCACACGCCAAACAAAAAGGCCCACGAACCATCTGAACCAGACAGAGACAGAGGGCCACCCCACTTGTCTGCTATAAGCTCCTTGAGGGAGCAGATCTGATCCTTGCACCCGACATAGCGCAGAGAGTGAGGCCCATTCTTCGTCACTACTGAAGAAGACAGTTCATAAAAACTCTGGAAAAACCACACAGCCCCTTTGTTTCTAGAAAGGCCATTCCAACGGGAAACAACAGGGGAAGAGGTCAGATACTGTTACAAAGCATTCCTGGGGAAAAGAGCTCTCTGAGCAACAGGTAAGAACCAAAGACTTATTGTTCATTACCTAATTTTTTTCACTAAGAAAAATTAAAACAAACAAACCTCAAAACTTTTTGTGTAAAGTAACTGTAAGCCCTGAATCCAGCCTTGCTCTGCTCCTTGGAGAAATATGTCTCCAAGGTTCTTAATCTCTTAACAAGAACTGGTTTTCTCTCCAGAGTAGACTACAGAGACTGGGAATCCAGCCAATGTAAAAAGCCTGAATTTCAGAAAATTAGGAGTTGGCCTGCCCTCAACTCCCAATAACCACTGATGTTTTACTAGAATAGTTTTGAACTTTTTCAACCAGGAGAACCCTTTTCAAGGACTTTCCACGTGTAGAAAAATTATACTAGTACAGATAATGCTTGCTGAACATTTGTAGATTTGTTAACTGCTTAAAATCCTGAGCTCCCAGGGTCTACGGCTCCCAAAATGGAAAGCCCCTCCAGGTCAAACAAATCAAATACAGTAAAACACTAGTTACACTGCAACACCAGTGGGCTAATTTTTTCCCCCTTTAGTTTTTGAAAAAAAAAATTGCCCACAAACTGGAATCCTGGAGAAGGGAGAACTGTTTAGGGACCAGTTTTGATGGCTGGACAACAACCACCTCTTACTAGTATGTTAGCTAGCATGTCAGGCATCTCTTACTAGTATGTCACCACGTGCCAGTGTGTTTAAATGAATGCTACTAAGGTACCTGGAAGAGCCAGTACTCTGCAACAGACAAAAACATTTTACTCCTTAAGATCCTACTTACACATGAAATGATATTCATGAATTTACAAATGTGACAATAAGTAAAATAAGCTGGACACAAATGAGTAAATACAAAACTTCAATTACACATGTAAAGTACAAAACGGACCAGTCCATGGCGTCAGGAGTCACACCTTGCCCCCCAGGGACGGGAGCAGAGACTCAGAAGGAGGGGGAGGGGCCTCTGGGGCCCCAGGCAATCCCCTTTCTCAGCGTGAGTGCTGACTACACAGGGTGCACAGATTTTACAAATTCCCTGGAAGTGTTATCTGTGCATTTTTCTATATGTATATTTCCATAAAATTTAAAAATGTTTAGACTATCATTTGCTCAGCAAATATCTTCATGTACAGTGTAAATGCTAGTCACTGATTCAGCTTGAATCATGAGACAAGAAATGAAATTCAAAAAGTTTAAGCATAAATTATGTACTTAACTGTTAACTTTTTCCTTCCTCAAGATGCCCTTAGACTGATTCAATTCTGATAAATTCCTACCTAAAGTTGTGATAATTACTTTTTTACTTTTAAAAAAATCCTTGTGTTTTTATCTTATGATGGATCCTAACCAATCTTTTACAAAAGTATTTGATAAAGTTTCTTTTGAATATCCACTTCCCACAGATTAAAAGTTCTACTGTGAACCCCAACCTTCGAACGAGAGCCACACTAGATGTGTCCATAAAGAACTGGAGAAGCAACATAAACGGGAAGGCCACCTTCCCAGAGGCGCTCCCTCTTCCCAAAGAGCGAAGGGACTGCCCTGGCCTTACCGTTCTGGACGTGGGTGGGGCAGATGGGCTGGTGAGCGACATGATCTCCTGGATGGCCAGCCGCAGCTTCAGCCTGTGCAGGGGGTTGCTGATGCCGATCTCCCGCTGGATCTCCGTGTCCGACAGGGCCGACATGATGGCTCCGCTCTTCACGTTTGCTCGGCAGGCGGCCACGTACCAGGCCGGCATCCCCACCCAGAGCTGGAGACAGGAATGGCAAGGCCAGAGGTTGGGTTTGGTCTATGAGATGGATCGATAAATTCACATAAAGTAACACACTCGACTGAGCATTAAAAGAAGGAGATGTACCTCAAGCCAAACGACAACAGTTGGCCCATCCCACTGGGCAAAAGGTAAACCTTGTCTCCGGGCTTCCTCGAGCAATTCATGCCTACAAATAAGAAGATATTCAAAATTAAAGAACCATTATGACACGTATATATAAAAAAGTTAACGGAAGTATTCTCTTTGAGCACTTCCAAAAGTCTAACAGTATAGTCTGCTCTCCCTCTCTATGGTTCTGCAACCACACATTCGACCAGCTGAGCATCAAAAACATTAGGGGAAAAAAACCAATAAAAACCAATACAGCATAACAACTATCTGTGCAGCGTTTACATTGTATTAGATATTGTAAGCCAGCTAGAGATGATTCAAGTGTACACGAGGATGTGTACGAGTTACATGTAAACACTACGCCATGTTATGCAGAGCACTTGGGCAGCCTCAGATGTTGGTACCCTCGAGTGGTCCTGGAACCCGTCCCCCACAGATACTGAGGGATGACTGTACGTTCCCATCGTTTTCCTTTAATCATCTTCAGTTTTAATATTATCAACATCATCTATTTCATACTAGCTTTGTACATACTACAAAGCATGCCTGAGTGAGGAAATGCTGCTTGAGTCCCTCTGACTCTACATGATCACCAACTCCTTCAGAATCAAAGAATTATTACCAATGTAAAAAATACCAGCAGAGTCTTCATCTTCATATCCAAGGTAACAGAACATTAAAAGGAAGACATAATCACTATTCTGTTCTTAAACAATGAAGAAAAATATCTAGGAAGAGGAAACCACACCTAGGTCTGAACAAAGGAGCTAATCTCTAGGAGAGTCTTTAAAAATGCTAACATTTAACCAAAAAAACTCAAACAAACAAACAAAAAACCCTCAAATGGTGCACACTGCAGATTTTTTCCTTTATTTTTTAAAAAAGGGGTCTTGCTACATTGACCAGGCTGGCCTTGAACTCCTGGTCTCAAGCAATTCTCCCCACCTCAGGCTCCCAAGTAGCTGGGATTAATAGGCATGACAACTGTGTCTGGCTTAGTGCAGATTTTAAACATTAAAAATGTTATAATCTAATAAAGCAAGCAAGTAATGGATGGCTGTTTCTATTCTACCCTCCTATCTAGCTATTATTTGCTAAATTAAGTCACTGGGTCATCCTGTGGTTTAAGCCACAGGCTTCCTACCCAGAAGACTTGAAATCCTAACAGCTCTCTCAGTGCACAGAGTAGATCCTGAGCACAAGAACTAACACGTTGCCAGCCACCACAGGAAAGCAACCACGGGTAACTCCTGGCCATGCATTTCTTTGTGATCAGAAATAGTCTAAATGCCTTATTTTTAAATACCCAAGTCATATTTTACCATATTAGCATCTTTGAAAACGATTTTGTCTAACACAGCTATTTGAAAGATAACACTATTAACTTGGTGAATCTCACCTTATTTCTCAAGTGTTTACCTACAAGGCTTTCAGAAAGAAACTACTTTAAAAAATGAAAAATCTAGGAGAGAAGATGGCATTAGAGCAGAGAGGACAGGTACATTTAGTTTGCATGCATGGATGTCCCTGAGTCATTTTTGAATTCCTAGGTTGCTTTTAGACGTTTTTCTATAATAATTTCTGTAGGTCATACCACAAAATCTTTTACTTCTAAAGATTAAATATTAGAGCTTCAATAAATTTCAATAGTAGTAGACTTTCCTTAGGACTGTGAAGTCTATGTACAATTATAGCTCATCTTCCTAAGCAAAATGTTTCACATAAAATTTGAAAAAAGTGGTCCTGTTTCCAGGGAATGATAAATATAATTATCTAAGAGTAATTATACCAGAGAATGCAACAAATGTTTTAATATCACAAGTAGGACAGGTGCAGTGGCTCACACCTATAGGTTCAGTGCTATGGGAGGCTGAGGCAGGAAGATCACTTGAGGTCAGGAGTTTGAGACCAGCCTGGGCAACCTAGTGAGAGCTACTCCGGAGGCTGAGGCAGAAGGACTGCTTGAGCTCAGGAGTTTGAGGCCATCCTGAGCAATACACTGAGACACCATCTCAAAGGAGTAAAAAAGACCAACAACAAAGCAATGAAAAAAGAAAATAAATAATTCTGAGAAATGTATTTGGATTCTTAAATCGATAACGGTATGAGTATTAAACTGTATTCACACAACACTTCTTCCAGATAACTCAAACTTATTTCTAAAAGACAGGGTCTAGGTCTGTCACCCAGGCTAGAGCAGTGGCATAATCATAGCTTACTGTAACACTGACCTTCTAGGCTCAAGTGATCCTCCTACCTCAGCCTCCCAAGTAGCTAGGATTAAATGTGCATGCCACTATGCCTGGCTATTTTTAAAAAATATTTTTGTACAGATGGGTCTCGCTGTATTGCCCAGGTTAGTCACAAACTCCTGGCCTCAAATGATCCTCCTGCCTTGGCCACCCAAAGCCTCAGACATTTTTCCACATTTATAAATACAGCATTTTTCCTAAAATCAAGTTTATCTCAGGTTAACTGATAGAAATGAAATTAAACACTATAGGTTGACAAATAACCTTCGTACTTTGAAATTTCTCTATTAACTTGCTGGTACATTTCAGAACTTACACATGGATCCCATGCGTAACCATAAGGTACAGAGAAAGACCCACTCTTGGACGCTTAGTTTCAACTACGACAGCAGAGTTAGATGTCCAAAGCCAATGGCATAAATTTGAACATCACAGCTCCACAGAAACCTACCACTAACACACACGCACGCACACACACACACACACACACACACACACGCACGCACGCACGCACGCAAACAAACTGGCATGAAATTTAATCACATGGTCAGGCAGATAATTCAAAGGCTGTCCTCTTACATCTACGTGTCCAAACACAGCTCCTGGGAATTACAAACTAAATTTTAAAAACAGAGTGAAAAATTGGGGGCAATTTATACTATTTTTTCCCCTACGTGAAATACAAACTTCTGGGGCTGGAGGTGGCAGGACCAAGTTGCCCTGCAACACACCTTACTGCTTTTACTACGGTAAGTGCGAGGACGTGAAATAAAGCACAGCAGCGAAATCTAAGGGACAGAATTTTCCTAGCATGGTTCCAGGAGGCAAAAGGCCTAGTTTTGATACTAAGTTTCATATACCAAATGGCAACCCCCCAAGTTATTTTAAAACATTTTTACATAGCTCAAAGACAGCAATGTTCAAATCAGATTTTGCTGTTAAGTGTTTTCTACAAATTTCCATTTACGGGGAAACAAAAAACTGAGTGTTCCTATGGTATTGTTAACATAATAGCATTTCACCTGAAATATAATCAATAATCGAGATATTTATTATGGCTTCTGGGAAGAGAACTAAAACGAGGTAGATTTCACAACAGAAAAATCAACTGGCGCCCGGTGGAGAGGGTCCCCACGGCCCTGGTGCCATCCAGGGGCAGCATCTGCGGGCCCTGAGCTCCAGATCGGTGTGGGCACAGCGAGTGGCCGAACAACTTTCCCATCGTCAGGCTCCTCACAGAACCTGTGCGTCTCACCTTGTCTCAAGGCCTTGTGCTCCCCTCTCATCACCAGTTTTCCATCTTCCCCACTCTCAAGTTCACCTCCTACCTTAGACTACACACACGGCCCATTTTGTTTCAGAAGTGGGTTTAGTTTTATTTTTCATTCGTCAGTTCACTGGGATATTGTCTCAATCTGTCTAGTGCACCTACTTAACTCCGGTTTTGGACAAGGTCAGCAACACACCGCTCACTCTGCATCAGAGAAGAGCCCAGACACACGTGTGCGCCCGAGTCCCTGCCCTGGGGCACCCCAGTCCTGTGCTCCTGTGCTGAACGCCGTTCCAGATTCTGTTACACTTATTTTCAGAATCAAGACTTAGTTTAGAATTAAAATTTAATAAATAGACTATAAAATCTAGAGACTATTTCAGATAAAAGTACAAAATCTACAGGAAGAGGAAAAATGCAACACAGCCAATGTTTCCAGACAGATCACTAGTATGAACGGCAAATGGTTTCTTTTTCTTTTTCTTTTTTTTAAATATGGAACACTTCACGCATTGGCGTGTCGTCCTTGTGCAGGGGCCACGCTAATCTTCTCTGCATCATTCAATCTTAGTTTATGTGTTGCTGAGGCGAGCACTGAATAGAAAATTCTTTTTTTTTTTCAAATTTTATTTTATTTTATCATTTTATTTTTTGAGACAAAATCTCACTGTGTCGCCCGGGCTAGAGTGCCGTGGCGTCAGCCTAGCTCACAGCAACCTCAAACCTGGGCTCAAGCGATCCTCCTGCCTCAGCCTCCTGCCTGAGCCACACACCTGGCCTTGAATAGCAGTGCTGAAGGCCAGCAGGCAACAATCACTGCAGCGGCCATAGCTACGGCTAGTTTATGACGTGCTGGCTCTGTTTAAAACACGTTATGTATATCATCCCATTTAATACTCACCAAGGCCATGCAAGGTACGCACGACTATTACCCTCACTTTGCAGATGAGGAAATTGAAGCACGGGAATGCTGAGTCCCTTTCCCAAAGTCACAACCTAACCTGAGCAGGCACCAAGACTCAACTCCAGTGCGACTCTGCGCCCCCCTCTTTCTGCTTCCCCAAGTGGACTGAGAATCCCTGTGTGATTTCTTTCAGAATGTCACAAATGCTCTGTCTTCCAGCAAGTATGGCTTAATAAAGGCTGGAGGTTAATCTTTCAGAAGATAATGTATATACATAGCTAGACATTACATTTAACAGACATTAGTTAAAAATTAGGCACAAGTGAAAACTGTTCAGTTAGATGAAGAAATAATAGAAAGCTTACTTTTTTTGAAGTTTACGATTTTTTTCAGCCTGTCCGCCCAATTTGCTAAGTCCCAAGGCATCTTGAGATGAGTTCTCTGTCTCTGAAACACCAGCTATGAGGAAGCAGAACAACCCCAAAATAAAATCAACATGGCAAAGTTGTGTCTTTTCATAACTAGGTGGTCACACATTTGCAGGCTCAGTGTTAATTTCTTGGGCTAAGTTTCCGACTAGGGCACCAACACACGAAAACGCTTCGGACAGTGAACTTGCTGTATCTACGAGTGGCCAATGAACTGACTGTGCTCTGCGGTTCACGCCTTCGCAGCTTTTGCTCTCTGGAGAACCACAGCCTCTACCACGACGGGAAGGAGCTGCTGGTTCAGCACATGGCGGGCACACAAATGACAGTCCCTTCCTCTCCGCAATCCTGACCCTTAAGCTGTTTCCAGGAATCCGACCGACCTTGCTCTAACGTGGCTTTGCCAGCTGGTCCAGGTCGGCCCTTTTCTTTCTTGCCAAACAAGCGGCCGATAGAGGACTTGATGCCCTTCTTCTTCGGTGCTTTGTGCAGCGAGTCCTGGCTGCTGTTGCTGCTGCTGGGATTGCTCACGGGGCCGTCCTGGGAGCCTGTGGAGCTTTGAGGAAAGAAAGGGATCCTTACCACGTGGCCTTACCATGACAGAACATTCCACTCATGCGCATTATGATTCTTCGCCTTTTTAACGCTCGCTCCTCAGGCTTCCTAACCAACACTCCATCTCTTCTACACCTCCGTAAAGTGCACTCTGCCCAGCACAGGCGGTCCCGGGGTGCTGACACAGAGACCTGTTTCTGGGACGCCAAGATTCTCTGAGTGGTGCTCCCCTTCAGAGTGGGGCTGACTGCAAACCATCAGACTCTGGAGCCCAGTGACCTGAGTCAGGCGCACCTCCCAGCTCACGAGAGCTGGCCCAGGCCGGCTGCGGGAAGCAGCCGCAGCAAGAGCAGAGTCCTGGGCATCAGAACAGCTGGAGCCCCCACCCCTCTCAGCAGCTCCCGCAGCTGCCCTGAGCCTGACTCCTCAGCGGTGAAACCAGGGCCACACCAGCTGCCTGCAGGAACCCAGATGCCCTCTGTCGTGTACTGCCTGGTCCAGAACAGAAATTCAATAAATGGCAGTTTGGGGATGGGTACAGTCACACCTAATGGGTGCAGTGTGCACCATCAGGGGATGGACACGCTTGGAGCTCTGACTCGGGCGGGGCAAAGGCAATATGTGTAACCTAAACATTCGCACCCCTGTAATATGCTGAAATAAAAAAAAAATAAAATCAAAAAATAAATGGTAGTTTGAAAAAGAATAGTATATTAGTAACAAAGCAGTTTATTGGTTTCCTGAGAGGAAGCACTTAATCATGGGTAAGGACAATGTGGAGCTCTCAACAGCTCACAAACGGCCTGGAGGGCACCTGAGAGGCACAGACTGCCCACACAGCAGTGCTAAGCAGAAACCTGTCACCTGCCCGGCAAACTCTACCAAAAATAGGAAGAAATTTCTCAAAGTAGTCAATTTGTACAATCTGAGGAAACGAAGTTTTCCCAAACTTTGCTGATATTTAACTCCTTTCTTTCCAAACTGACTTTGCCCAATGGACTTCACTCTAGTCCCCAGAGCAGTGGTGGGCATTCTAGGTACTGCACTTAAATGAACTCAACCGACTTTAACTGGTAGTTCATTAAAGTCACTATTTTGTTTTTTCAAGTAAAGATGAACAGGTTTCTTAAACCTGTAGACAGACAGACAGGCACGTTTCGATGGGGGTTGCTGGCATGGCGCCCGCTCCTTACTTTCTCATGTCCCTGATGTCCTCGTGGCTGACTGTGTGCAGTGCTCCTTTCTGCGGCCTATCTAACCGGAGGGACCCCGGGGAGGCAGGGGGGGAGGTTTCACATTTTATCGTTGTCTTGTCATCTCGTACCTCTTCTCTGGAATATGGCAACTGAGGGGTGAGAGAAGTGCAAAGTTAGTTAATAGGGACCATGAAAAAAAATCACAGAGGCCTTAAATTATAGCCACAAACTTATTTGAAAATCTGTCGGCTATGCTTTCTGCCAGTACAGAAAGTCTCGCTTTAGTCTCATGCCATCTGAAGGACGGCCTCATTCACGAGAAGCAGGACCATGCAGCACCGTGCGCGCAGAGCGGCCAGACTTCTAGCCTGCCCCCCATAACCGAAAGCGGAGCCCGGGCAGCACACAGGAGCACCCTTCAGCCTCTTCCGCGCCAGGTTCTGCCCTCCAGGAGTCCTAGGCACATCCTGAGGACAATCACTGAAGGGGAGCGAAGATCTAAACGACTACATCGTTATAAAGTTTTGACAGCATTAACTCACACTTATACAGATCCCACAACAAATATGTTTATCTCTTGGCTCCAATCAAAAGAAACACTAGAGTGGGCAGAAATTTCTTGGGCAAAACTGTCAACATCTTTCTGTTTGGGGAGAGGGAGAATAAATATGGACTAGCCCAGCAGTCCCCAACCTTTCTGGCACCAGGGACTGTTTTCTTGGAAGACAATTTTTCCACAGACCGGAGGCGGAAGGGGGGGCGGGCACAGGGCGAAGTATGGTTTTGGGATGACTCAAGTGCATTACATTTATCGTGCACTTTATTTCTATTATTATTACATTGTAATACATAATATAATGAAATAATTATACAACTCATCATAGGTTGGGGACCCCTGGAATAGTCCATAACCCAAAGACACATATGTACAGCTTCTATTTATTTCTCAATAATGTTTGGAGTGAATGCTATAAATGGATGCACTTATATGCAGCTCAAAACCCTTTTGTTCAATAAGATTTACATAAAATAATCCTAGGTTTATCATTAAAGATGATCTCTTTCTGACTCCATGTTTTCTTTTTTTGCACTGGAATGTGAGTATGCCACGTGCTGAGGGACGCAGGATGGTGTAATAACAGCAAACAGATTCGCCCCTCCAGGGTCTAGACAGGTCTTGCTTGTGTGTTGTATGTTTTGGTTTTGAGCAGGACTAGCTCTCGTGAAACAAAAAGAGCAAGCACCTATATAAACAACAAGACCCGAACAGCGAACTTCCGCTTTTTAATTTTATTTTTTAAAAACCTGTTTTTTAGAGTGTTGCCCAGGCTGGAGTACAGCGGCTACTCAGACACAATCATGGTACACCGCAGCCCCAAACTCCGGGCTCAAGGGAGCCTCCCTCCTCAGCAAGTGCCACTGCACCTGGCTTGAATTTCTGCCTTTTAAATGGACTGTGTAAAGTACATCAATCTCACGGGAGCCCAACAGTGGCTCAACAAGAACCAGGCAGACTAGTGCAAAGAGGGGCTGAGGTCATTGAGTGCGTAATTTGAATTAGCAGTTAAGATGCAGATAAATCCTGTATCCTCTCTCAACTTCCAACTACAATCGTAAGACAACATAAGGCTATTATGGCTAGACATTGTCAGTATGAAATTTAACAGTTTCAAAATTCAGGTTAAACAATCATTTGTTTATAGAAGCAGAAACAAAGAACAGCATAGGCAGCAAGACGTGTGATCAAGCTGACAGACAACACGAGTCACCGCAAACTACCAGAGGTAGCTGAGTAAAGCCCAGCGAACCCGGCCAGCAGCTCCCTAAGGAAGTCCTCCCGCACACCCAGCCCTGCCTACGCTCTGCCTTCTGTACTCCAACGGCAAGGGCAGCATTGGGACCCACCAGATTTTTGCCTCTATCACCTCTCGGATGCTGCTAGAAAGCAAGGAGGTCATCTTAGTCTACACCAATAATGTTGAGGCCGAGGAGAAAGGCGACAGTCAAATGCGGGCTGTGTCTGGCACCATGCCTGGCACTCTGCACATACAGCTGGCTTAACCCTCACAACAACCTGAGAACAAGGTTCCTCACAGCCACCAGCAGCACGCTGAAGCTACCCGTGAACAACACCAGGTTATCAGGCCTGAGTGCAAATCAACACACTGCTTCCCTCATTGAGAAAGTCTTGCTATCAAACACAAACAAATCCAAATACAACTCAGCAAAACTAAACAACAGCCACAGACCAGCACTGCTCCTAATGCACTGCACGTCCTCCGAGAACAGGAGGCCCGATCTACAGTTATCTCCAGGAGAAGTGGCCTCGAACCTCCCTCTGTAGGGATGCTGCCAGGGAGACCAGACTATTAAACATCTGGAGAAAAGGCCAGATGGTGACGCGGCCACAGGTCCAGATTTTGAAATCAGGCAAATCTGAACTCAACTCTGCACTGCAGATTGTGTGAACTCTCTAAACTTCGGTTCCACATCTGTGAAATGCGGATAACAATAACCTGTGTATCACAGGAAAGCGTGTGAGGATTAAATAAGACACAGGTTGAGCACCTTGAAGCCAAAAACCCCAAATTTGAAATGGTCCAAAATCTGAAACTTTCTGAGTGCTGACAGAATGCTCAAAGGAAATGCCCATGGGAGGATTTAGAATTTCCAATTTTGGATGCTCAACCAGTAAGTATAATGCAAATTTCAAAATCCAAAACACTTCTGGTCCCCAGCATTTTGAATATGGGATACTCAACCTGTAACAGACTGGTAAGGCACTCAGCACAGAGCCTGGCATACATCAAGAGCTTAGTAAATGCTAGCTATTATTGTTATTAAAAGTGATTTTCCCCAAATCTAAAATCTATGGCTTTGCTTCAATAATTTATTTTTAAAAATACCATGTCTATGATAAGTAAGCATGCAATGATTAGAAGGCAAAAAAAATGGGAGAATGGCAAACTCTTACATTTGTCCCAGTGTTCTATGAAAACCACTAATAAATAATTTCCAAGAGAACGATCACATGTAAAGTGTCGGGTGAGTTTAAACACTTTCTTTAAAATTTCAATTATTTGTTATTATATAATTATATAACGTTACATTTACATAAAATGATAGATACTCTTCAATATGTTACAGACATACAAAGATATGTTAAATTACTAAATAATTTACCTTTCTACGATGTTTCCTTAAATCACTAGGCTGACAGATGCGTGCAAAGAGATGAAGAGAAACCGGATTTATTGCACATTTGAATTTAAAAATTCAAGGATCAGTACAGCAAATACATCAGAATGGGCATGACAGGACGGATACAAGTGCAAGAGGATTTGGAGAAAGTTTAACTGTATACAGAACATCTCTCACCACAACATTTAAATGTAAGTTATTCAACATTTACTAGAGAAACACTATAAATTATTATTCAGAGAAAGAAAATTCTATTTCAACACATACAATTTATTGTGGCATTTTGTATAACAAAAGGTCCTAATAATTGTCTATTCTAAGACAAACCTCTCTATGGCTTAGTTTTCTTTAATAAAAAACATGCTGTAATTCAAAATATTCTAATTGATGATGAAGTTATTACAATACATCTATTATAAAACTGAACAAACCTACTTTTATACCTACTGGACATTAACGCAAAACCCTTACCTAGAATTTGATTTACAACTTCTCGAAAAAAATTTATTGCTTAAAGCAAGGTACCCTGTGAAAATATATAAAAACAAAAGCTAGCACATCAAGTAGAATCTTTATATCCTATGATTTATGTAAGATATTTTAATTAAAAAAGAGACAGTAGAGTATCTTCAGTAAGTTGATGAGATTTATAGTCTTGAATACAATCATCAAAACCAGAAAGCATATTGTTTGCATAAAGCTTCCATTAATTCTACACTTAGCAGATTATTTATGTAGGGAATATTTCATTTATGAATTATACAGATCCTACATAAATTGAGTAAAAACACTCTTAATCACCTATATTGTGTCTGTATCCACATTTATTATACAATGATACACTAGTTATATTTTATAACTATTGAGAAAAAATACATTTTTTAATGATAACAAACCCAAAGCTCCACTAATAAAGTCATAACCTAGCACAGATTCACACATCATCGGCCACCAAGCTGCCGCCTGGGTACCTGCGTGCTGTGAAGAAGCGTTATGGCGTGGGGTGGGCCTGGGGGCGCTGGAGGAACAACCTAAAGGCTGACGGGGACCTGAGGTCTGGATTAGAAATGAATTTGGACATGGCTCAGATAACAAAACAAACAAAAGGATGATGTAGGAAATCAAAGCCAGCGACTGTCGGTCAGCATATGGAATTACAAAACCAGGGAGAAAACAGAGACAACTGTTTTTACAAATGCTCTGGAAGGAAATAAGCATGAAACCACAAATGAAATGGTCAGAGTTCAAAACATTAGCTAATGATGTAAATTATGAAAAAAGTATGTCAAAATACTTCAAAGCAGACAGTCATCACTTCATAAGCCACTAAAATGATTCATTGTTGAGTTAATCACACGCTGGCTAACAACACAGCTAAAGATGAAAATGGAGGGTCAAAGAAAAAAATGATAGAAGTGCAGTTAAAAAGCAGAATGTTGTAAATATGATTTCACATGAAATACGATTTCCTAGGCAATGCACTCACAAAACCTAGACTAACTACACAAGAAAGTTTTAAACATTCTTCAGATCTGCACACTTTGCCACCAAACACCACAAGGCCATCAAATTTCCAGGTAAAGTGACCCCAGGCTGAGGCCCATCTGCTTCCCAAGAAGGCCGGAAAGCAGCCTGGCTGCAAATGGGTTCACATGCAGAACCTGATTAGCTTTTTTTATTTCCTGGACTGCACGCCTGGAACCTTGTTCAGCATCCCTGAAGGACAGACGGGGCTGATGCCCGTTCATTTTCTCTATGCTCTGATGTCTGCCTACGTTTACTCTGTTAACTGTCTACCCCTAGAAAACAGACGCATTCCCCCTCTGGGTGCTGCACCCTGCACAGCTGTCTGGGCCAATTGTCACATAAAAAAATGGTGGCACACTAGCCTGGTCATCCAAATATTACAGTCGATTTGGCATAGCTGAATGAAATAGCTGAAAACACTAGTTAGGTTTTAAGTCTTCAACCTCTTAGAATGACAAACGTACTCGATTTTCTGCTGAGTAAAAAGCAGCAAGTTCACGGTGTTCGAGACTTCAAACAGGTGTGTGGGGTCGGGATGCCGCACGGAAAGGGTGACACTTACTAGAGTCATGATGCCCAGTCTGTCCACCTCCCTGGCTGGGCTGTGCGGGATCCTCCTTGGGGTGGAGCGACCGCTGCCTGGCGGGGAGGAGCCGGCAAGCGAGGAGGCAGGATACGGGGGAATGGAGCTCATTGATCTAAAACGACCAAGATTGTCTAAACTCCCACTACCAACTCTACTTTCAATCTCCTCCGCTCGCTGCTCTGTGTTTTCCTTTTCTTCTTGTATCAACCTACAATAAAAACAGAAGCAGTCATCCTTCCTTTATTAGCAACAGATTAACATGTTTGGATGAAAAACAAATCTGCTTATGCTCTGTATTAGTATGAGTAAACTCCAATAATAAGTTGCTCAAACATTTAACACTTAAGCAAAAATGTTTTGCTTTTAATCTTTTAAAATATACTACATCTTAGGACAACAAAAAGTAAATCCTCCATTGACCCTGGGTAAGTTGGTTCTGATATTCATGCTTGATTTTACTTATTTACACTAAAATTTTGAAAGGGGCTGGTCAGCAACTTTTCCTATGGTTGCAACCAAGCAATGAGATTCTTAAATTTTACAACCCTCATCTCCTCTATTCTTAGAGCGAAGCTGTACCTTTACCTATAGATTTCTTCAACTGGAAATTGGGAATACTAACACAAAGAATTGATCCACAAAGCCATTTAAGAGTTTCCAAATACTTAAATCTTTTTTTTTTTTTTTTTTTAAGAGACAGGGTCTGGCTCTGTCACACAGGCTGGAGTGCAGTGGCACGATCATAGCTCACTGTAAACTCAAACTTCCAGGCTCAAGCAATCCTCCAGCCAGCCTGAGCACGCCATCACATCCGGCTAATTTTTTATAGAGACGAAGTCTCGTTATGTTGCCCAGGCTGGTCTCAAACTTCTGGGCTCTAGTGATCCTCCTACTTTGGCCTCCCAAAGTGCTGGGATTACAGGCATGAGCCACTGTGTCTGGCTCAAATACTTAACGCTTTAGACTAAATGCAAATATCAAGTTTTTTTTTTTTTTTTTTTTTTTTAGACAGAGTCTCACTCTGTTGCCTGGGGCGAGTGCCCTGGCGTCAGCCTAGCTCACAGCAACCTCAGACTCCTGGGCTCAAGAGATCCTACTGCCTCAGCCTCCCAAGTAGCTGGGAGTACAGGCATGCGCCACTATGCCTGGCTAATTTTTTCTATATATTTTTAGCTGTCCAATTAATTTCTTTCTATTTTTGGTAGAGACGGGGTCTCGCTCTTGCTCAGGCTGATCTTGAACTCCTGAGCTCAAATAATTCGCCCACCTCGGCCTCCCAGAGTGCTAGGATTACAGGCGTGAGCCACCGCACCCGGCCCAAGTTAATTTTTAAAGTTCAAATTCAAACAAAAATATCACCTGGTGGCATTCTCTACCAGCTTCATCTGAATTTCTGGATTCCTGTTAATCGTGCTACATTAATTTTGAATTCAAGATTAATGATCTTCTATCCCAAAGTGTCATGATTACTAAGCAGTGATTTTAACATCTGACTACACCAATGATAATTATTCTAATATTAAAATACAGAAACTTTGTAGCAGCCCTTCAAATTAGAGTTGTACTTACATACTCTAAGAAAAGTGTTTTTTTGGTCATTATTCACAGAAGAAAATCTATATCAGTGGATAGAACTTACCATTTATACCACTTTAACTTGTTACATAAAGAAAAATCACTTTTATCTAGCAATACATTGTAAAAAATAAAAACTAAAGGTATGTATTTTCCATAATGATGAGGAAAGACTAGTTTTCTGAGCTCTTCATCAGTTTTAAACCTGGCACCTGAAAAGTCAGTGCACAAGGTGAAAAACGTAGGCAGCGCACACACGTCTTACTCTGGAGCCTGCGGCTCTCCTTGGCGCTGTTTTCGCCCTCTCTGCTCCACCTCGGGCCCTCTCTGAGCGGACGGGCGAACTCCCACCTGCGTTAACTTTACACAAAGTGCCCGCAGCAGCCCCGCCCTGCCTGCTGTAGGACTCCATGTGTGTGGCTGCCCTGCACTTGGACCCAGGCTGGCTGTGTGACCAAGTCAGGCCTGGGGCCACGGGGCAGACCTCAGGGCACCCCTGGTCACACTGCTGTGCCCCCAGACCAAGCCAGCACGGGCGGCAGTTACCTAAGGCCTCTTCATCCCTACACCTTAGTTTCTATTCCACAGGTGGCCCACTGTTCTACACATTTCCAATTAAAGCTGCTAATGAGTTGCTAAAGAAAAAAACCCTTTAAAATACCAAGGAGACTAAAAAAATTCACTCACCGTTTGATCACTCATTGTCCTAAGGAGAGCAAATTTTCACCTCATGCTAATTAACCTAGTGAAAGGAGAGTGCAGCGGGAATACACAAACCTGAAAACTTCCACTCTTCTGTGCCAGGCTAGTGCCAGACACCCGATGATGTGGCGCTCTGAAGGGCACACTATAAGCAGCCCCTGCAGTGCTGGGGGATGCACAGGGAGCAGGTGATGGCCACGTGCTCCCTTCAGAATGCAGAGTCAAGGGGACATGCAGGCTGGCAGGGGGTCATAGCAGCTTTCCCTCTCACTTCCTATCTGCCGTCTCTCCTAGCGAGCTGCACTGCTGCCTGGCACTGGCCTGCGTGCCGAAGGAACCTGCTGCTTCTCATCCACAGCACGCGTCCGTCAGTCCGTCTCTTCCCCACTTCCCACTGTGCACGTCTCCCCTCTGCCCCGGGTCAGGAGGTGGGGCCCACCAGCCCTTCTCCGACGTGTGCTGGCTCCTCTGCCCTTCTAGGTGCAGCTCTCAGGAGAGCAGCAGTGGCTGAGCCGGCCCCAGACCCCCCGTCACAGGTGGGCACTGAGCCCCCGCAGTGCTCTCCAGAGACAGAACACCTCTCACCTCCTACAACACCCTACACAGAGTACCAGTGTCATGACAGAGTGCCCTGGTCACTTGAATTTTATAATGAAGGGTAATCTTGGAATTTGTTTAAGTAAGTCTGTTACGATGGAACATTTAGAAAATGTTAACGGTATTTGTTCCAGACTTTTCCAAGTGGAACGAGATTGCTCAGAGACAGTATGTTTTATGTGAGTGCTGTGTACAGTCACACATACCTTATCTCTTTGTTGATGGCGTCCAGCTGTTCCTGAAGCATCATGGCTAACGTCTGTGCGTCAGCCTGCCCGCTGGGTGACAACAGATCAACCGAGCTGAGGAGAGTGTCTCTGTCATCCTCACCATCAGACACGTCAACATCACTCTCAAATGCTTGTGCTACATTTGCCAAGACACTAGCTTGTTGGGCACGTTCCCAATCCTGTTCATTAAGAGTTTGTACCTATAAACAAGAAAACCAAATCTTAGCAGACTGAAAGCAACGTTAGTTATAGGAACTTTTTTTTTCTAAGACAAAGAGTCTCTCTGTCACCCAGGGTAGAGTGCAGTGGCATCATCATAGCTCGCTACGATCTCAAATTCCTGGGCTTGAACGATTCTCCTGCCTCAGCCTCCCAAGTAGCTGGGACTTTAAGTGCATGCCACCACGCCTGGATAATTTTTCTATTTTCAGTAGAGACAGGGTCTCGCTCTTGCTCAGGTTGGTCTCAAACTCCTGACTCAAGCAGTCCTCCTGCCGTGGCCTCCCAGAGTACTAGGATTATAGATGTAACCCACTGCGTCCAGCCAATATTAACATCTTAATGTGTATGTGAGGCATTTCTATGATGGGATTCACAGTGGGGAGATGACGGCGTCAGAAATAAAAACTGACAATCAGCCAGGAAGGGAGAGAGGGAATGAAGAGAAATCTGGCGTTCGATACATCAGTAGGGTGACTCTACTTAACCACTGACTGTGCATTTCAAAATAGCCAGAATAATTCAAATGTTCTTAGAATAAAGAAAAGATAAACATTTAGGTGACAGAAATCCCAATTACCCTGATTTGACTATGTGAATTGTATCAATTATCACATGTGCCCGAAAATATGTACATCTAATACATAATCAGTTAAAAAATACAGGCCGAGTGTATCTGTGAGTGTGGGGTTCTGCTGCAAGGTTATCTTACAGCTCCCCTTGGATATCTAACAGTCCTGGCAGCTTGAACACGGCCAAGGCTGGACTCCAGGTCTCCCCCGAACCTGCAGTCCTCATCTCAGGAAGCAGACTCCACCCTGCCAGCTGCTGTCTCTGACTGTTCTCTCCTTCGCGCCGTCTCCAGTCCCTCAGCGGGTCTGGCTGGCTCCATGTAGGACGACGTACCCAAATCCCTTTCCTCCTCGGGCCCTTGCTCATGTCACCTTCAGGTGATGTCTCCCTGGCCAACCCACTTGAAATTTTTATTCCCTGCCTTGCTCTACAGCTCAGGGCCCCTGGGTCCCTTCCCTGCTTATTACCATCTGACACAGTGGATGGCTTAAAGGTATGTCCACAAACTCTTTGACACTCCTCCCGTAAGAGACGGAGGTGATTCTCGCCCTGCCACTGAGTGTGAGCAGGACTTAGCGATTCATCTGAATGAACAGAATAAAGTGGAAATGAAGGTGTATGCTCTCCAAGACTAGGATGTGAACAGCTTGTGGGTTTTCTCCTTGCCCTCCCTTAGAATGTGAGCTCTGGGGGAAACCACTGTCACCCTGGGAGGAAGCAGCCTTGTGGACGGGCCCACGTGGTGAGGGATCAAGGACCGCTGCCCACAGCAGAGCTGCCAGCCCGTCGAGCCTTCCTGTGCTGCAACGCTTCAAGACCCTGAGCCAGAGCCACCCTGCCCTGCTGATCTGAAGTCACGGAGCTGTGAACTATGAAACGCTCCTTGTTTTAAGCCAGAGCTTTGTAGTAATTCGTGCCACACCAATAAAAACTAATACGCATATGTTTACTTGATTCTGTGTACTGCCTGCTGGTCCTCACTGGCGCGTGCACGCTGGGGTGTTGGCGTGTTTTCACACGCGCCGCAGCTCCAGGTCTGTGATGGGACCTGGCTCAAACTAGCTGCGCGATGCATGCGGGTGCTCAAATTACACAGAATCTATCAAATACGTGCTACCGAAAAGATCAACGTGAGAAGGTACTTAAACTTCCAAATGTGAAATCTTTTCACTAAATGATGAATGCATGTATTCACTTATTTTAAATTACTACTTCAAATCCATACTAATTAGCATTGTGTTTAAGAGTAGACTGTATTATTTCATAATTTCTTTTCTTTACATTTTTTTTTTTTTAAGCCCTAACTAAAAATAAACTCTCAGCCAGAAAGAGCCAGAAAAAGGAAAAGGAGAGGAGGGCAAGAAAGAAAGTGACCCATCAATGGTTTCACTGCAGAGCAGTCTCAGAACCACGGGGCAAAGTAGGGAACTTTTACGTAAACAGAGATTCCACACGAAGGCCTTGCCTTGGAAGGCTCTTCCCTCAGGGCTGCCAGACGGCCTTTCTGGGGACGCCGCAACACTGCACTGGTGCTGTAGGAATCTGTGTGCCCGTCTGCCACAGGGAACCTGAAATCTGGGACGCTGCCCAGATGGGGTCGGCTGAAACATGAAAGACAAGAATGGTCGTTGTTAGAAGGAAAATAAATTGACTTTCTGACTTCTGGAAAACAGGTTTTCCATAGAGGAAAAGGTCTCCAAGGAGGGCGCCTCTCCCGCTTGCCCCAGTAGCTCCACGCTGGCTGCTCCGGGCCAGGGTTTAGTCTTTCAGCCCCGCCAGGTGGAAAAAGCTTCGCTGTCCAGGAAAACCAGCGCAGACTGCCACGGCCACAGAGATGAGCCGGGTGGAGTCCAGCTCCCTGGAATGTGGAGAGACCTGGGATCCCCTGAGATCCCTGCTCTGGGTGTAGATGTCCAGGCCGGCATGTCTGCTCTACCTTCCACAGCTGACGTCCACACGCCCTGGCCTCCAACCACTCTGCCACTTCTCCACTTGGGCCAAGACCCATGGCGTGAGATCAGCCCGGCACACACGCCCTCATCTGCAACGCGTCTAAAGTGCTGCCAAGAGGTGCCTGAGAGGCATCTGCTGCAGAAGCCCTTTTCAGCCAGAGCTGGGGCTTCTCTCAACTGGATCTGACAGCTCACTTCAGTGTCTGAATCAAAAACACAGACTCGTGTGCAACTAGATTAGCAGAAAATCAATACCCTTGGCAGAAGAACTGCCTGGAAAGACGAGCGAGAGCTCCAGGCGACTGAGCCAGAGGTGCTGGAGTGAGCCACCGTCCAGTTCCCATCAGCAAAGGCCCAGACGGGAGCCGGGCAGCAGCAGGGGCCAGTGTTGCCACCACCAGCCACGGGCACGTCACCTGCCGCTTCTGTCTGTGATGGACTCATTTTCACTTACTCTAGGAACTCCTAGTTCTCTGTGAAAGAAGGCTGGCTACCTTCGCTTCCAAAAATCCTTAACAGGCAAAGGTCTTGGGAGACAGAGCCCACTAATCTGATGATAGTAAGTTCAACAGAGGACCCCTCACGAGTCTCCACACGACGCGCCCAACGTGCCGACTCACCTGCCTTGGTTCACACCCGCGCAACGTGAGTGTAAGACATGGCTCGGGAACTGTTACATGAGTCTGGTTATCGGTGTGTGAGATACCAAGGCCGGGAACTGCCCTTTGCCCCCAGCTTGCCTTTCACCCCGCCTTTCCCTTGTAACCGAGGAAACTGCTCCTTCCTTCTCGGCATCATTTCTAGCTTAGCTGCTCTGGGTTGTGACACACTCTGGAATCGGATAAAAGCTACACACACAATCACGTGTGTACTCTTGGGTGGCTCGCGCATCCTCTGGAGCCCGCCAAGCTTCCTCATCTGGACGCCCTCCCTTGGGCTCACCTCCCTCCAACTCAGCCCTGGGCCACAGCCAGCCGTTTCCCGGCCACCACCTTTCTTTTCCACTCCTCACGTCTCTCACTGGGTCAGATCACAAAAACAAGATGACTGATGTCACCGTCAGGGCATGTGGGACAACGAGTGGGGCCTGGCCCCTTCCCGGGCCCCCTGCCGCCCCGCACACTCACTCCTCTCCACCCTCACAGCCTCCTGCTGTGAAACCTCCAGGTCTGCCTCTCTGAAAGAAACCCTGTCCTCCTCACCCAGCCTCTCCTGCCTCCGCTCTTCACACCCACTGGCCACTTCAGACCCACTGCGACCCCGACAGGCCTCCTGCCTCCTTGGGGCTTCTAGAGCAACGTTCCTCTCTCTCCCCAGACCTTTGGCTGGCACACATGGGCAAGCCTTCTCCACCTTAAAATGCCCCCTTAACTTTGCTACCCTCTGGTCGTGGCAACAGCTGTCTCCTTCCCTTCCTTGCCGAAGCCCTTCACTCAAGACGGTGACACGCACTGAGTCCGCTTCCTCTTCATCTACCGCTCACACTATTTTTTAGACACACGTCTTACTGACTCTGTCTCTGCCACACGAATGACACTAGCCTTTCAGCATCGAGGATCTTCACCTCCAAATCCATCGACCTTTCTCTGGCCTCACCTTCCTCAACATTTCCCCTGTGAGGATATAAACTCCTGGAAGTTCACCCTCCACTGGCTTCAGAGACAGTAAGAGTTCCTGACTCTGACTCTCCGTAATTCTGTCTTCGCTGATTTCCATTCTTGCTTTCCAGGACTGGGTTGAGTTGGGGAGGGCCACAAGATACTCCAGACCTTCACAACACCATAAATTTGCAAATGCAGAAACGGGTATATAGGCCCCAAGCTTCTCCTAAATCACGTTTCAAGCAGGAGCCTGGTTCCTATAGACTAAGGTCACCAGCTCACCATTTCAATCACGTTTGTGAGTTAACTCTCACTTGATGACCATCTTCTACAAAGAAATAAAAGAAGAATTTTAATATCTTAATTAGAATAGTCGACTGCCCCTACAATGAGTAGGAAAAAAATAAGAATGCTGGTGGTCCATATACCGGGCTATTTGCTAGAAGCATTACAAGCCAGGTGGTTTACTCCTACATCAGCCAACTCAAAGTCACATTTTAAGAGACTTAAATCAATACATAAATTAAATTTTTTAAAAAAGCCAGGTATGGTGGCATGTGCCTGTAGTCCCAGCTACTAGGGAGCTTTGCTAAGGCAGGGGGATCACTTGAGCCCAGGAGTCTGAGGCCAGCCTGAGCAATACAGTGAGATCCCATTTTTAAAAAAATAAAATCAAATCACATGCCATGAACCTTCAGTGTCTCTTAAAAAATACCAAAAACTCCAAATAGTGTACTAAATGCACGAATGCCAAAGTGTTTCTCAAACTCCAGCTGCGCGGCTCCTCCCTGAGCACTCTCACCTATGGGCACAGACACCCTCCCATGAATGCCAGCCTTGCATCTCTCATTTTGGAATCTGTCCTCCTGTCCCTGTATCGTCAGGGTCATACTCCACTGGGTACCTAAATTAAGGTATCCCAATATTGACTGATCATTTCCCACCTTCCAAGTCTCTTCCTGTGTTTCTGAGTTTTGCCAATGAGTCTCCCCTAGGGACCGAGCTCTAACTCTTAGAATATTTTACTCTTCCTTCTTGCCTGCTGCTAAGCTACAGGCTCCTTGAGGTCAGACCATGAGCTGTATCCAGCTATACTGCCCACATGGCCAAGAGCAGACCCTTGCAGACACACAACTGGTGCTAAAAACATAGTTGTTAGTTGGTTAACATCATACCCATGATGAAGTGAAGCACCTCTTAGTCTCATCTGGTCTAGTTCAGCCCTCAACGCTTCAATGTTTAGGACAAGCTGATCCTACAAAACAGGAAAAGACTTACATTATAGCTATCTCTTTCAGGTTTTAAAACAATTTGCTTCAAATGTGCTCAGATGTTGAACATAACTGTAACAGGTTAAACCAGCAGTTTAAATACCAAACACTTTAATTCTGAGAAAATCTTCTCTAAGAGTTCTGTGGTAAACATCAACCCTGAGACTACCAAATTAACATTGTAAACCTTAATGAAGAAAAACCTGTGTCTTAGTCACAGAAAAGTTTAGAGGAGGACAAACACCAAACCATTAACGATTTTTAATGCTGCAGAGAGAAACAACTCTTTTGGAGAGAATGGGTTTTCACTTTGTACTGTATATCTGTATTGTTTTCAACGGTCTCCTGCCAAGCATGCATTCATTGCTGGGCCACCTGCATATCTGATCTCACCTCGAGACCTGTGCTGCCCAAGACAGCTGTCGCTGGCCGCATGTGGCTAGGGAGCCCCTGAAATGGGCGAGCCCAAACTGCGACGTGCCGTGATATGAACTACACAGTGCATTCCACAGACTTCACGTGAAAAAAAGAATGTAAAGTGGCTCATTATTGCTTTCTATTAACACATTATGAAATGATAACATTTTGGATATATTGGGTTAAATAAAATTAATTGTACCTGTTTCTTATTACCTTTTTTTTTTTTGAGACAAAGTCTCACTGTGTTGCCCGGGCTAGAGTGCCGTGGCGTCAGCCTAGCTCACGGCAACCTCAAACTCCTGGGCTCAAGCAATCCTCCTGCCTCAGCCTCCCGAGTAGCTGGGACTACAGGCATGCACCACCATGCCCGGCTAATTTTATTTTCTATATATTTTTAGTTGTCCAATTAATTTCTTTCTAATTTTAGTAGAGACGGGGTCTTGCTCTTGCGCAGGCTGGTTTCGAACTCCTGAGCTCAAACAATCCGCCCACCTTGGCCTCCCAGAGAGCTAGGATTACAGGCGTGAGCCACCACGCCCGGCCTATTTCTTATTACTTTTTATAATGTGGCTACTAAAAAATTGAAAATTATGTATTTAGTTCACATTGTATTTCTCTTGGAGAGCACTGCTATGGATGAAAGGTTTACACTAATATTTTAGTTTCAAATAAGCCCAGAAAGGACTCAGAATTCTGAACCATACACATTGCCAGATTCAAAATACACCTAAAAACAAAGGCATTCAATGTGCAAATCTACGAGTGCTATGAATCTTACGGCAGTGGACTACGAGAGCCACACGGAAAGTTTTTCTCAACTTCTGCCAAGCATCTGCAGCAACTATAATTATAACAACCTCAGTTCATTTCAGCTCTGAGTAGTTTCTAAATGAATTGGAGAAGACTTTTTAAGTACCTTATCATGTTGCGTTTCTTCTAATTGCTTTTTTGCATTTTCAACTTCTCGTAATAGAGAATTCTGAAAAAGACAAGACAGTCCTTTAGTGTTTGTTTAAAATGTTGCCATACATAGCCTGGCTACATTCATTTGTAAAACAAAGAGCCACAGAAAAGGAATGGATCAGAGGAGCGCACTAACGAGCTATGTCACGGTCGCACGAAGTCAAGCGCTAACGGTGTGGCTAGGACCACTTCTAATCATTTCTCTTAGTCATATAAAACTTACTCCTTCACTGACCCTATTTTCTAAATGTAGGTATGTCAGGTTCATGGGGCAAGTTTATTTTCATCAGTTAAACTGGTTTATACTACCAGATTTTACAATTCACTGGTCACTTGGGAAACCTAAAATTAAGTTTCAAATGTATAATTAAAATCAAAGATAAAAATATTGCTACCTCAAGGCTGATCCACTGACCAAGGAACTGAGTGAGCTCTATGTGTTCTCCAACTCCACAGTCAGTTCTGTGTGACACAGCGTGTCATATGATGAGTAGCAATCATCAGGCTCTCTCAAATGAGCACGACCTCAAACCTAAGAGCCAATTTCAGGAAGTTTCCGAGTCTCCTCTCTAGGGACACAGGTGCAGTTAGGACAGGTTGTATCAAATCTGAATCCAACTGCAGCCCATTAGAACGTCTCGGACACAGATTCTAAGACATCCCTTCACTCAGCTAACGCACCTCTGTGATAGGAGCAGTCAGTAAGACTGGGCTTAGACGTTTTCCAAACCAAACCAGAAAGAAAGACGGTGGGCATTGGAATGCAACAATGTTTGGTTTCAGGTGATCAAATCTTTCTATTATACCACACTCCTTAGTGTTCTGCTTATAAATGAGACAGAAATTAACCTCCAAAGCAAAAGGAATGAAGGAGAGAGCAGTGAGCCAAAAAAAAAAAAAAGGATTCTAGCATAGGAGTTGGCAAACTAGGACCTGCCAGCCGAATCCAGCCCACTGCCTATTTCTATAAATAAATTTTTGTTGTAACAGTCACACCCATTCACTCACATGTGTATGCTTACATTTGTGCTAATTATTGATTAGCACACAATTATTTAATTACTCATTATTACTAAAAGTCTAATATATCTGGTCCTTTATAGATCCCATTTATCTCCTCCTGCCCTAGAGAATAAGAATGATACACAATTTTCCACACGTGCAAATGAGGCAAGGACATAGCAAACAGAAAGTTAACTCAGGGACTGGATAACGGTCTGTACTTATTCCACCCGAAAGAATAATTCCCATTTTCTGTCATGGTTGCTAACCACCATCATGTGTCATTCCTCAGAAGAGGAACGATCTCTTCGAGAAGCGTGGGTGCCTGCAGGGTGACCGGGCTCTCTGCTGTACCTTGTCTTCCAGAGCAGCCATCCTCTCCTTCAGGTGGAGCTGAAGCCGCTCATTAGATTCTGAAAGAAGCTTGTCGACAGTGTCTGATAAACGTTTATTATGTTCTTCATTCATTTTTTCTCTCTGCCTTGCCTAAAACAGGAGAATCAGAGACTTGGAAACTTCAAAGAAACGTTCGATCATTCTTGTGGAAGCACAAGGATTGAGGGGTGGGCCAAGGGAGGCCCACAGGTACTGTTGCCCTGGATGCCCATCCCCCCGCCATCCTCAGCGGCCTTCCGTGCCACGCTCTGGGGAGACATCGCCAAAGTCTTGGACAGATCCGTAACTAAAAGGTCCCGTTGTTTCTGGGGAACAAAGTATTCCTGGGGCCTCGGGAATGTCACCAGTCACTAACAACCATCAGATGGACTTAGGGAGAAGATTTACACCCAGGAACCAGCTTGTTAATGTACTAGTAGAGGAATTTCCGCTTGTGTAAATAAAAGCTTCAGTCTGGATTCATGGGGAAAAAATTAAATTTAATTTATTAGGTTATTAAGTATGAAATGTTCGATTTTCTTAAGTACTAAGTTTGTCAGTTGGTATCTCTGACATTTCACTTTGACACTTCTTGTCTTATTTTTATTGTGAAGGTACATCCTCAGTCTTTCAAACACATGGTTTGCCTGTGATTGTCTTTCAAATTTTTTTAAGAGCAATTTTTGTGAAACCGTGGATAAGTCAAAAATTAGTGTAGTCTTTGAATATAAGTTCCATCATGGAACCAAGGCAGAGCAGACAGCCCAAAATATCAACAAAGTGTTTGGGAAGGATGTGATTAATGAAAACACAGTATATGTTGATGGTTTAAGAAGTTCCATTCTGGTGATTTTAATCTTGAAAATGAGCCATGTGGGCGACCTGAGAACAGGTGGATAATGACGAGCTGAAACTTGTAGTGGAAGTGAAACCATCTCAACCTACGTGTGAATTAGCAGCAAGATCTGACATTACTATTCCAACAATATTGGACCATTTGAAACAAATCAGCAAGGTAAAGAAGCTGGATAGATGGGTACCACGTGAATTAAACAAGCATCAGAAGAGAAATTGTCTTGAAGCTTGCCTTTCTTTGACATCACAACACGAAGGCGAACCATTTCTACACGGTATTGTGACACGTGATGAAAAATGGATTCTTTTTGACAATTGCCAGTATTGGGTACAATAGTTGGATAAAGAGGAAGTGCTGAAACACAGTCCAAAACTGAATATTCATCAAAAAGCTAATGGTGTCTGTCTGGTGGTCCAGCACTGGTGTTATCCACTACAGCTCCATGAACCCTGGTCAGTCGATTACAGCGGATGTCTACTGCAACCAAGTGGGCAAAATGATGAGGATGCTGTGATTAAACAACTGAGATTGGTCAACACAGACAGGCTAATCCCGACCACGTGCTGCACAAACAACATTGCTCAAACTACAGAAGCTGGACTTGGAAACCCTCTGTCATACACCATTTTCATCCAGACCTTGCACCAACTGACTACCACTTCTTCCAGGCTTAGACTACTTCTTGCAAGGAAAAATATTCAATTCTTAAGCTGTGGGAAATGTCTTTCTCAATTGCATTGCCACCTGCTCTGCAGGCTTCTTCAATGCTGGCATAAACAAGCTATCATTAAGATGGCAAAACTGTGTCGATAGTTTAGGCACACACTTTGATTAATTGTACTGCTTCTTGTTTGAGATATAAACTTTTGATTTGAAATCGGACATTTCATATTTAATGATCTAATATAAAGCAAAAGGTAAAAAAATCTGTTCTGTTTTGTGACATGGTCTCACTTTGTAACTTAGGCTAGAGTGCAGAGGTATCACAATAGCTCACTGCAACCTCAAATTCTTGGGCTCAAGTGATCCTCCAGCCTCCCAAGTAGCTGAGACTATAAGGTGCATGCCACAATGCCTGGCTAATTTTTCTATTTTTTTGTTGAGATAGGGTCTCGCCCTTGCTCATGCTGGTTTCAAACTCCTGGCCTAAAGTGATCCTCCCACCTCAGCCTCCCAGAGTGCTAGGATTACAGGTGTGAGCCACCGCACTCAGCCAAAAAATTTGCTTTAAAAAAAATCAGTCAATTTAAGAAGACTCTCACATATTTTTCTTTATACATCTACATTGCTTGAATTTCTTATAATGGAAATTTATATTCAACAATTATAAATAATTACCTTAAGTAATTTTCAAAATGTGATAACAAAATTGACAAGTCTGTTTTCTAAAACCATAATCAACTGAAAAATTTTGTTTCCACCCCATATCCTGAATGAACACAAATGACAAGTAGAAGGGGACAGGAAGCATTAGCAGGCAGCACCATCCAGGTGGCACCTTTGTGCCCTCTCTATCCAAGCGGCTCTGCGGTGCTCAGGAGGCTCCTCCCAGGGAGACGGTGGTGGGCACAGGGGCTACGCGTGCACTCGAGTCACACTGCCCAGGTAGCGGGCCGGATCCACAAGGACTCACCACGAGCCTCAGCAGTGGGTCCAGCCCCAGAGCATTCAGTTTCCTCACTGGTAAGATGTGGGCAGCAGCCTCTCCCCTTTCTCATAAGGTCGTTGTAAGGATTAAATATGAGGCACTCAGAATATACCTGAGCAACTAACATTATCTAAAAGTGTCCAATACTTCATGCAAGATACAGAGTATCTAATAATCCTTCTTTAGAAAATTACGCTAATTTTCTGTCAGCATTTGTGTATTTTAAATGCAAATTAGCTTAAAGTTTACTTTTAATTGCCTTAATTATAAACACCCCAATCATAACACTTGTCCTTCGTAAGTCCACAAACCAGTTGTGACAGTCATGAAGTACGTAAATGTAACTCTCTGCTTACAGGGTGAGAGTGTGTGTCTGCGTGGTGGGGTGTCTCTGCATGCGGGGAGGGAAGGGGGGACGGCCTAGAACACAACCCATCCTGGGAGTCAGAATCTTCCTGGAAGCTTGTTTGAGTCGCTGCAGTATGTGGCCAAGAATACAGGTTTCTGTGGAAAACAGAATCTAATGGCTTAGTGTCATAAAGCTGGCTGACCCAGGGGTACGGGAGTTCTACAATTAGATGCTCCATGCTTCCTCCATCCACCCACTTGTTAGAGAAAGCCACCCCAAAATACCAGCCCTGGCGCCAGCTGGCTCCAAAACTGTTCTCACTGTATCTGTTTCTTGGATGTTCCATACTGACATCTGCCCAACTCTTCCAGGGAAAACTCTCCTAGGGTTCAACTGACAGGGCCCTCCAATGCCACGCTCTCTTAATGCTCTTTTCATTGCAGCTCAATTACGGAGTTCCTCTTGCTCAGAAATAATCACTGTTTGGATTATTTTATTTTGGGATAGAGGTCAGGGCTCTGCCCTGGACTAGCAAGCGGACTAGTCCTCTAGGACAACGGGCTTTCCTCTGTGTTTCAAGGCGGGGTTCCCCAGTTGAGCAAAACAAGTTTGTTTCAGCAGGAACCATGAGGTCCCACTGGTACCTAGAGCAGTTCCCCTGATAGGCTATTAGATGAACAAGAAGCCTTCCTGGACACGGGGATCCCATCTGCTCCCTGCAGTACTGCTTACGATCACAGATTTCTTTTGCTGCTACCAGTACTGACAAAAAGCTGCCGATGTGTGAGATGTACGTATCAGAGGACAACTTACAGATGAGGCCACAAAATAAGCGCAGAGGATAAGAATCAAGCTGCAGAGCCAGTGTCTCAGCTGGGGGCGGAGGGAGCAGGGGAGGGAGAAGCGGAAGACAGGCCGCGACCTCCCCTGAGCCACACCCTCAGAGCACCCAGGCTCCGCACTCCCAGCCCTTCTGGCTGAATACACACCCGCTGCAGTTCTTGGTTCTTTTCCTCTAATTGCGCTTCCATCTGTCGTAACCTTTCTTCAATGTTGCCGTGTCTCTCCTCGGCCTGTCAGCAAAAAAGAAAAAAACCAAAAAAAACATAAGCTGACCTGGTACTCACACTTCATTGACAACATGCTGTATACTACTGCAGCAGCAACAAGCATAACATGCTCTGCGTGGACTGTTTCCAATCACAGTAAATGGAAAGCATCTGCTACCATCTATCGACACATCCTATGTGGCTTCGCGTGCTCAGCCCTCTCGAGTTGGTGCTGAAGCATGGCTGGTACTGGCCATTGGCTCAGCGCTGTTCCCCCACCCCCATGCCCGGATTCCACGGATTCATGACTTTCCCCATCCTCAGATTGCTTCTGGTTAGTCAGCATGGAAAGCAGAAAGCAGCAAGCACAGGTAAGGAGCAATGTACAAATTCTACCTTCCTAAGCTTGGAAGTAAGTTCGAACAGTTTAGCTTCCTTAGCAGCAGAGCTCCCAGAAGACAAAAGGTCAGACTACAAAGCCGACAAGGGACAAGAAAGATAACAGGGGAGAAAAGAAACCGAGACTTTAAAAGCAGATCATGGAGAGGGAGGAAAGGTTCTGTTACAGCTGTTGGCAACAAACTTGCTCGAAGGAACAGGTCTGTGGGCCCTGGATACCATCTGACAGGCCCAACATTCCCCGTCACCAGCCAGACACAGGGTCACGGTCCAGCACCTTCTCACTGTTCCTCCCAGAGGCTCGTGAAGCTGCAGCCAGGACTGCTGACAGGTGCTGACACGGGCCTCAGCCTGTCTGCTCCCTGTGCCCGGCCGACGCCCCCAGCACTGCAGTGCAAGCCTGCCCTGTGCCGGGGAGGCTGCTGGTTTGCTCCCAGAGCCTCCCCTGCGGGTTGCCGCATCCGAGTACCTATCACATCATCTGACACGGCCTCTACCTGCCTTCCTCCCACGTGCCTGGTGAGAACTTCGGAGGGCAGGGACTGTGTCTTGAACACGCATACCCAGTAGTGGAACAAATGAACCAATATTACTTAAAAACATATTTTTAAGTAATTTTCAAAACAAAACTACTTCATCTGTTTATTACAAATTTAATTATCATTTCCTATTTGAGAAAAACTGTCCTTCTTTTACACGAAGCTTCTAGCCTATGCTTTCAGATGGTGACTAAAATAACTCTAAGAAGCAGTAACTCCCAGATCACGCAGACGGTGGACAAACAGCATACACCTGACAGAACCGCAGGGAGACCGAGGGGTAACAGAAAGGAAGGATCATGTCTGACACTGAAAAAGCATCCCAATCTCAGAAAACAGCCCTAAAAACAAATCCGAGCTGCTCCGAGGGTTTAGATGCACTGAGTAACAGTGGTCAGACACAGGAACAAATCACAATCACGATCCTGCCATCTGACCCAGAACCAAGCCCACGACACCACCTTGGACAGGGCCGCCACCCTCTGGGCCAGCTCGGCCTCCACCTCGGGGAGCGTCTCGGCTTTCCTCAGAGTCTGCTGCAGCTTCTGCTCCGCCAATTCCAGGCGTTCTTGTAACTGGCGGTTTTTATCTTCGGTCTATGAAACGAGAGCAAAGTATCGAAATGCAGCAAATCTAGACATAACTGTTTCTCACAAATGGAAACAAACTGAATGCAGACATGGACTAAGTTCAGTGAGGGCATCACTCAGTGCTGGTAGCTGCTTCCAGGTGAGGCTTTTCTGGCTGCCAGGAGTACACGCCCACCTTCTAGAGCTTTATTCCAATGAGCAAAACATCTCTTGCCAAAGTATTTGCTTTTCTTAAATATCTTCAAAGAAGCTTTAACAAAAAAATCAAATAAAG